>VNJV01002153.1:0-188992 GCA_008042635.1 Drosophila nikananu
TATTAATAATACCCATCGACTGACCACTCCCCCAATTTGCACAGAAGGCGCAATATCCTTCCGTTTTCGGGGTCGGCCAATTGAACCGGAAGTGCAATTCCGGAGGAGGAGCAGAGGAGCAGAGGGCGAGCGGAAATCGCAGAATTGCGGTTGAGCAGCGATTAAAGCGCCTCAAATGCAATCGAGTGTTAATCGCAGCTCATAATGGGAGATAATTAAGAGGGGCAGGCAGTCAATCAGGGCGCTGTGTTCGCAGTTCGATCTGTTATCCCCCAGCACCCCTGTAATTGCTGCCTTGGCTCACAATGCAAATGTTTAGCAAACTTCATTCGCTCCTTGAACGGCTTCCATTCCATTTCCCTTTCGCTCTCAACGATCTCAATCCTCCAAGCAGGTCAAGTGAAATGTGCGCCACAAACTTTTCTCCTTCTCGAGAACCAGAAAATCCCGTGTTCCACACTCACACACCAAATAGGGAACACACAAAGAGCTGCGAGGCGAGGAAAGTGGAAATGCGACCCGATTTCTTGGCTTCTCCTACTTGGACACGTTCCACTGCAGATGTGTGTGGATTTATGCCACGCCCGCCCTGCCTTAAATTATATCCCGACCAACACTCAAATTTATGCAGAATTTACCAGCATTGCCGTGAGATTTTTTGACAAATGCTGCCAATTAAATGAAGGCCGCTTGACAGGACTCGGATATCCCAGAAACACAGAGGGGGAAAGCTCACATATCGATTCCGATTCCAATTCGGATTCGGACTGTGGCCGGGCTGCTGGGCTGCCATGGGGATTTGGCCCTAAATGCTTCTCATTTATTTTAACACCCAGCGAGAGTCGAAAGCCCAAAGCTCAAACGTAATATGAGTAAACAGAAAGAAAAATCTATTAAAAATTGAATTGGGATTGAATAAGTATCTTTAGTTGGTGAAAGAAAATCTCTACAGTAAAGTAAAAATCAAATTATTAAGTTCAATATACAAATTTGAATAAATAATTTCGTTAGCCTCATTACCTATTAAACCAGAATTTTATTCCCTGTGTAGGGAAGGTGTTCCACGGGATATTTTTCTACTTTGAGCCACCGCCTGTGGCGTAAATATCTGATTAGGCTCCTGCCCACGAAAACTCCACCTCCACCTCCTGCTTCTCCTGCTTTTTTGCTCAATTTTTCCTCTTCTAGGCAACCGAACAAAGGGCACATGAAAATGGTGAAAATAATCTTGGGCAACATCTGGAGGGAAAGCATGGGGAAAAACTGGAGGCTGCTGGCTGCTCCCTTTACGATTGGGGACAAGGTTAAGCATTCGGCAGTAAAATGGCGACTTATTGTTTGGAATTGAGGAAAGGTGGAATTCTTGAGGTTTCCTTTGGGAAATTCAGTTGGGAAAAGGGACGGACTGTGGACTACTAGCTGTTTTCAGGAAATATTGAAAATTCTTAACCTATCAAACAAACTTGGCAATAACCTGAACAATTAGTTGCCTTGTTGATATCTGCGGCTTGATGGTTGGTCTGCTCCACTTTGTCCATCAGCTCCACTTGACCTGCTGCTGTTCCCGGCATCCCCATGAACGTCTGTGGTTGCTGCGGCCATCCTGCCACTTGTCTTCGTGTCCTGACACTCTACTTCAGTTGCACACTCAGTTATTGTCCATGTCTGCGTCAGTTATCCTTTTGTCCTGGTTGGCTGCTTCTTTGTGTGGTTTTCGACTGGCTGATGGAAATAATTTCTCATTTTGTGTAAGCACTATCCACATGTGGTTGTAATATTAGAGAGAACTTTTTAATTTAGTTAAATGAAGCATTATATTAAGCGATTTTATCAGGCTTTGTGTGGGTTTTCATTTAAAATCGAAGGTTATTAAGCTTTTGATTAAATTTTGTAAATTAAATATTATTTCTCAAAGGAAAACATTATTTAGAATCTAATTCAGCAGCAGATAAAGTGATTTTATCAGGTTTTAAAGTAGGTTTTCATTTAAAATCAAAGATTTAGGCTACATTTTGTTAATTAAATATTATTTTAGAATGGAAAACATTACCTAGAATGGATTTTCATTAAATTAAAGTCTTTCTAAAAATTAATATAAAAGAAATACCAAAAGTTAATTTCCCTTGAATGACATTTATTACTTTTTAATGAGCAATTTTCCACAAAGGAAGTGCCCCCACTTGGCTGTCATTAACTTGGCCCTCGAAAAAACCTGGCCCACAAACGAAGTCAGTAAAACTTGCAACACTTGCACAAAGTTTCCAAGAACTTCGCAATGAACTCGATAAAATGGCCAAATCATGGTGGGATTTCAGGACATCCTCGACAGGATTACCACAGCAGTCATAAAGGCAAATGATGGCTAAATAAAAATGGTAAACTACAGTTGCCAACTCATGCAAACCTCTTGTCTTGTCTTTTAAATTACGCCTCCACTTGGGCCTGAGGTCAGAGTTTAGAAGCAGGGACAGGGGAGTAGCAAGTGCCACATGGCCACAGACTGGGCTCAAAGTCGGGCTGCTGCGGTCTGTGCTGCCAAGACAAACTTTAACTTCAGGAAAACTTTGGTTTTTGCCAACATGTTGCGGCTCGAAAAATGTCGTCAGCAAGAAAACTTGGCTAGAACGCTGAGTTCCATTCGGCTTAAATTGTTGGTCAAAATGTGGAAGTGTAACGATAATTTTAAATAACATTTGTTGTACATATAGACATTAAATTTAATAACATAAGTCAATTTCAAACAAGGAAGAATTAATGTAGCTTCAAGAATACGTTAGAAACTGTTTTTCTTTTTGAATTTTCATTGCTAAAGAATTTATTTCAGTTGTTTTTTAACAATGCAGCTATGAGATTCACTGACAAATTTCAATAACTAAAATCCAATTGCTATATTCTGCCAAAGCTCTTTGGCTCAGCAAGTGCGAATATAAGCAAACTTCCTTTTTTTCAAAACTGGCATTGTTAAATTCCTTTTCCGTACATCATGTATTGATAATTGTCTTTTTTGAGAATTCCTTTTGGCAGAAAGCTTTTCTTTTTTATCCTTTGTGCATATTAAAAGCTAACGAAACTAATTTCGCGTTTGTTTTTCAGGCTTTTACTGGCAAAGAGGGATTTTGAGCTAACGTTGAGTGGCGCATAAGTGAAGTCGCTGAATAAATCAGTTTATGCAACTACAAAATGGAGTTTGTAATGCAAATCCTTTTGCGCCAAGCGAAAAGCATTTTCCAGCAGCTCATAGCCACCGCTTCTCCCCTGTTTTCCCGCCACTTTGGGCACTAAAGAGACCGTGGGGAGAAATTAAGACAATAGTCGATCCGCTTCGACGCTTCGAGCTCTTGAAGCGCAGCGACTTAACGCAGCCGGAAAAATCTTAAGCCATTTTCCCAACCGACACTCTGACATCTTCACTTGCATGCGAAATGAGAATCTTGCTTTTTGCTAATTGGCGGATAGACAAACTTAAGTTTCACCAATGAGATTAGCCCGGTTTGAAAGTTTTAAGTTGTCTTTAAGTTGGTGCAACTTTCAAGCAAAACTCTGGGCTTGTTCACAAACTTGCCATTATTTTTTGTTTACGAAGCATTCAAATATTCATAAATAAATGGGTGAGAATAAAGGGGGTGGAAAATTGGACTGCAAAGGAAGGAAAAACTTTTATTTGTGAAAATGTTTATCTGAAAACTTGACAAAAAATAAATAAACTTATTGTGCTTGGGAAATGTAAATTGACAAAAATAGATACTGTATTTAATAATTGGATAGTGTTATTAAAATAAATAAAATATGTTTATTCAATGAAAAGAAAAACTTCATGAATTTTTGCTTACGATTTAAGTTACAAATTATTTAAAATTCCACTTAAAACTAGTCTAGCTTACTCTTTTGTTATCCTCTTTTCCTTGAGAAAACCCCCAACGATTTTTCCCATCTGTGTAAGCTTTTCCTCCTCCGAAAATCTGCTTGGATATGTCAATATTTCCCTCCCTAATATGCAGAGTGAGCATCGCATGACAGAAAATCTTCGTTCAGCCCCCGGGGGCTGTCGGAGGGCACAACTAATCCTATAAGATCCTCCCGCACTATCCTAATGAGCCATTCTATTTGGCTAACCCCCCAGAGTTGAGCCCGAGCCTCGGTGCCTTGCCTCCCCCCCGATAGTTTTCCCTGCCGAACAAAAAGTTTTCATCGCCCGCCGCGCTGCGCCTCGGCAGGGCAGAGAGGCAAAAGTTACATTTAATGAACCATCAGGACACACAACTTGGGGCATCCTGCAGATGGAGAGATGACAGCGAAAGGAGTAAGAAAAGGGGGGAGATCCCATGAAGTTAACTTGCAATTTTGCATGTCGCGCAATTAGGCAAAAGTTAAATTGCTTGTCATAAATGTAAAATTTGTAACACAAAAATTGACTTAAGTGAGTGCAGGAAGCTACGGCTCGAAATAAATTTAAGCGGCTTTTGAATTTAAATTGCACTCATAAGCGTCGCAACTCCTTGAGCTGTAAAAAGCGCTGAGCCACGCCCCCAGCCCGTCCGCCCGCCCATAAAGATTATGAAAAGTCGTAAAAGGCCAAAAATATGAATGCGATAGTCATAGTCGTCTGACAGAGAGGGAGAGAGAGTGCGGCATCAGAAAATGTCTGAAATAAAAAATAAAATAAAATAGCAGACTCATGCAGAAAACTCAGCGCCGCCGCCGCCGCCAACATTTTGTGACATTTTCCGCTGTCAGCACGCGGAAATTTTCGGGAGTTCCGGGAAAGGGGGAAATGTGATGGGTAGTGCACTTAAATAAAAAATTTTCAAAATAACTTTCTTTCCTAGATTTCCTAGGAATACAAAATCTGTTTAAACAATAATTAAATAAAACAAGAAAGGGAGCTAACTTTGGCACGCCAAAGTTCGAGATTTTTGAGCCAACAATGTACCCAGTAACAAAAATAAAATTAAGGGGGTTACATCGTCAAAAAAAAAAAAAAAAATGAACAAAAATTAGAAATCTAGCTTTGAATGCAGAAATGTTCTCCATTAAAAACTAGGAAGAAAAAAACAAACCAGACTGAAATCCGTTGAGTTTAAGCCAAGTTACGAACAAAAAACCACTGAAAAAGTTCGCGAGTTTTGAGCCAACAATTTTCCCATTTTTCTCTAAAAAAGGAAAGGGGTTACATCGTCAAAATTGAGAAAAATTGGCCAAAAATTAGGAATCGAGATTTAAATGCAGAAATGTTCTCCATGAAAAACTAAGAAGAAAAAACCAAACCACACTGAAATCCGGCGAGTTTAGACCAAGTTATGATCAAAAAACCATGAAGAAGTTTGCGATTTTTGAGCCAAAAAAATTTACCCATATTTTTATAAAAATTGAAAGGGGTTACATCGTCAAAATTGTCAAAAATTGGGCAAAAATTAGAAATCGAGTTTTAAATGCAGAAATGTTCTCCATTAAAAAATAAGAAGAAAAAACCAAACCAGACTGAAATCCGTTGAGTTTAAGCCAAATTACGATCAAAAAACCACCGAGGGAGTTCACGATTTTTGAGCTAAAAATTTACCCATTTTTCTCTAAAAAAGGAAAGGGGTTTCATCGTCAAAATTGTCAAAAATTGGCAAAAAATTAGAAATCGAGTTTTAAATGCAGAAAAGTTCTCCAATAAAAATTAAAAAGAAAAAACCAAACTACACTGAAATCCGATGAGTTTAAGCAAAGTTACGATCAAAAAACCACTGAAGAAGTTCGCGATTTTCAATTTTTCCCCCACAGTATTCCCCCAATTTCTCCAAGTGTCCTCATGGTAGCTGCTAAGCTCCAGAGGAAGGCTTAAAATATGCCCCGCTGGCTCAACATTTTGTCATATTTTGCTGCTTAGCCGCTACAAGAAGCTGGCTTCATTATAGAACAGCTTGAGCCCCGGCCCCTGGCCCTCTGCATAAAATATGAAATTAAAACGTGGCCGAAAAAAAAAGAACAAGGAAAGCAGTGACAGGAAAAGTTAAAAAGCGTCGACAAAAGCGAAAAATAGAAACTAACTTGCCGCACAACAATTTTTGTTGACTTGTTGGTGGCTCTGGTTTAGTGTGTGTGTTTCAGAGCGGAGGGGGTAATGGCCCTGAAGCAGGGGACGTAAGTCACACCTGTGTCAGTGTGTTGGTTGTGGGGTTAAAGTTGAGACTTAATGTGCTCAGATTGTACAGGGCATTTGCAGCCCCAAAGTCATGGTTAGTATAACTTTTGTTGGGAGACACAGTGGTAATTTTATGTCCAAGAATGTTTGGAATATTCCTGTTAAGCTTAAGGAATTTGTAAAAAATTAAATAGTAAATAAAGCCTAATAAGTTATCAACTATTGAACAATTAAATTACATTTTTATACAATTTTATTAACTTGCTTCGTTGGGTCTTGCTATCCCGAAAAACATACAATTGTATTTACTCGGCATTTCCTCTGGTTCTACCATGCTTATTAGAATACGAAGCTTATAAGTGTATTACAAATATTTTGACTTTCACTAAAATTCTGTGCTCTTCTTGCCGTCTGGTATACCAACCTTTGGATTTCTTATATACCAAAGCACATGGCAAGCTTGAAGCTTCTTAAACCTAGGTATTGGACTTTGTCTGGCAACGGAAGCTTCTTCAGGTATCCTTTGCTAACTTCAGACTTCTGTTGAAACTCCGGCTTCACAAAGGTCTTCTGAGTCTTACGTATTGTGAGGGGACGAAAGAAGAGCCTGTCCGCGAATAATGGCACTGGTAGAGTTGGCTGACGCACTGGGAGATCCACATCCATAGTCTTGAGCCGGCGCAACATGGCCAGGACAATAAAAATCATTTCTTGGCTGACTTTCAGTCCTCCACGTTTAAGAACCTTAATTTGTTTAGAACTCGAATTCATTTTGATACTTTTCCAAAAATTCTTTATACGATGTTTACACTACAGGGGTTTTATAAGAAATGAAAATTTCCTTTGAGCATGATCTGGCACCTAAAACGGGATGACGTTATTTTTAATGAATACTTGGATTGGAATTGTATTTTTATATTACTTTTTTTGTTGTTATATTCATAAACAAAGCCCAATGTAGAGCTTCCCTACTTTTATATTTATTTTTATTCGGTTTTGACCACCGTTCAAGTTGAGTTTTCTGACCGCTGGATAACCTGCTGCCATTGTTACCTCACAGAGACAAATAAACTTACGCACCGGATATGCAAGGGACACAAACCAGTGATGGCAATAAAATTCAAAAGAAAAAAAGATACAAGGAAAGAAAGAAACATTAACCAACCTGGACCGCTCCTGGGAACGACTCGAATATCAGATGGTTTACAACCTTTGTTTATTTATGATAGGAGGACCCACCGTTCCATTTTCGGGCACCACTCAAATTAAAGTACCCACAAAAAATGGTATTTTTTGGAAATACAATATTCACCGGGAGGCTTTCACAGGAAAAGCTTTCACCTGCAATTTGCCCGGCTGCACTTGCCATAAAACGAAAATTTCATTAGGCCTACCCACCCACAACAAAAAATAAGAGAGGAGAAAATAATAGAGCAGGACTTTCACTACGATTAGGGCTTCGCCATTTCTCTTTTTTTTTTCCTGAACTTTGTAAATTTTTATTTTGCCGTAAATTCCGAACCATTTCCATTTGCGAACAGAACGTGACTCCCCTTTAAAATCCCCGCCCACAGGCTGGCTTCCGTTTTTTGGTTCGTTTTGCGGAACCGAACCTCCGGCCTCCGGGAAAACTGTAAATAAATTTTATTTTTCGGCCCCGCCAGCAAAAGTGCATAGAAACAAGGTTCGGATTCCCGGAGTCCATGCTCGAGGCCCTAAAAACGAAACTTTATCTGCATTTAGTACATAAATAATCGAGGACCCTCCGAGGTCTGAGGATTTGCGAGGGTGAAAAGGCTTTTAGCTGCACTTGACGGTCTTCTTGCCAATTTGTTGGGAATTGATGGATACGCTTTTTGCCGGCTACCAAAGTCTGGCATCTCCGATTAATTTACATCCCTCAGCAGGCTTTGGATTTACAGTCCGGTCGTTTGACTTGAAAAATTAAGAATCTGCTTAATCACTTGCAGCTGAAATAGATAACTCGATGGAAGTGTTTATTGTATATACCGAAGATAACATAATGCCCAAAAAGGAGTTCCTGCTTCAAGGAGGCATCTCGCAGGACTTCGAAGGAAGCCAAACGCCAAAGATTAAGGTAAAAATTTGGCATTTAATATGTAAATCTGAATGTTATTCCAATTTGTTGTTTTTTTTTATAGGAAAATTATTCTCTTACTGCTGGTGAATTAAATTTCAGCGATTTTCCCGACCTCGGCCAGCCGCTGCCGGACGTTTCCGTTCGCGAACAACTTCGTCTGACCTCCGTGAACCGCGGGAAAATCCTCAGCTGGCAGCGCGGTCAACAGCAGCATTTCCTTGACAGGTGGCAGCAAGCTCAAGCTCAGGAAAGTAACCATGTAAGTCTAGTCGGCATTAAGTGAGTTATCCTCCTTAAAGACCATTTCCCACCCGCAGGGAGTCTAGCGTTGATTGATGGCCATTGGAGGATTTTTTCTGCGCTCAACTTATGACGGATAGTGCCATATGTCATGTATACATTTCCTGGGAATTGATATGTGCATGTAACAAAGGAAATAAAGCACGAGAGAGCTAAACAACAAAAATATATAACAGTTTTCTTCATTATTTTTACTCAGAAAATAGTTAATAGAAATTCTATGGAAATAAAATCCAACCAATTTCAAACCTTAAACTCGTACATAAAATCAGCCATAATTTCCCATCTCTGTGTTATCTTGGTGAGTTAACCAATTGTGAACAGGTGAGCACAATGTAATTACAATTCCAGTTTGATGACCAAACAGAGGAAACTGCAACCTTATGCACCTGCCACACGCACAATTAAAACCCGCACACAAATGTCAAATGATGCACTTTAAATGCAAAACTCACAATTCGCAATTTGAGTCTGCACAAAGGGGGGGAAGCCGGTCGGTCGGGTGCCAGGATGTTCAACTTGTGGCAAGATGCATTGATTTATGTCCAGACAAACGAAACGGAGACGCAGAGTGAATGGGACATAAATCTTCATTTGTGAATTACATTTTATATGGCCTCTGCGACATTCGGTGAAGTACAATGGCCGAGAAAATAATAGAATGATACTGTGGAATATTAATTACTATATAATGAATATATGATATTTAACTTGTTAAGTTAAATACTTATTTAAAAGTTTAAACGAAAATAATATTAATAAAATTGACTCAAAATTCTCTGATAAAACAATCACAATACCTTCAAAACACACAACAATTTGAAACCTAAATTATCCCAAAATAAAAACTCAATGTTGATTTTCCTTAGCCTAAAATTATATTAATATATTATCTCTTTTCCCATTGTGATGAGCACTGCTGTGAGTAAACATCTACATATGTTTCAATTAGTGCATCGCATCCTTACTCCATACACAGAATTAAACAGTGGGATATCCCACCTTTAGGCTTAATTAAGGCAAGTGGCCAGCTTTATTGCCAGCTTTATTTATACATGCACTGCATATGCAAATGCTGGATTTTGTGTGCATTTTCTTCAACAACTTCATATGCAGGGCAAGATTCCTGCTAATGGAATTCCCTCAGACAGAAATTTCTTGTTCTGATTTGTTTGTGTGTGCCAGAAAATGGAATTTAGGAGTTACTGCCAGCTTAGTGTGCTCTATGTACTTTGAAATGTGGATTAGGGATTTTGTAATTATTTAATAGAGCTGCAATTTACCCAAAATTGAGTCAAATATTGGTAGTTTAAAATGGACGTTGGAAAACTCTTAGCTAAAGATTTATTTAATTTAAATCTAGCACGAGTAACTGTTCCAGAAGAGTCCTGCAAAAATCTTAGGGCTGGGAAAAATTGGAAGTAAAGCTAACAAGACCCATGAAATTTCCCCCTCGGCAGTTAACTATGAAGGTAACTGCTTCATAACTTCATGTTATTTGCTTAATGAAATTCCCCCACGAGCAGGGCAACAGCCACCTCTCTTTAACCCCGGCTGGCCTTAGCTTAATGAAATGCTGAGCATTGAGAACATCCGCCTGCCGAAAAGCCACCAAAAACCCCCTTTGGCCCACTTAAGTCGCCCCCTTTTCAGCTACAACAATGCAAATATTATTCCTTGACACCAGCTGTAGTAGCGGCAGGCGAATCCGACAGCTGCTGTCACTGGGAACCCCACGGAAGGATGTGGCAGGGTGGGCTGAGCCTCCTCCCCCACGCCCACTTGGCATTTCCATTCCGTTGCTAATAACTTGTTGCATAACCAGAAATCCCCAACGCCTGCCATAAAGCACTTAATCAAGTTAATAAAAATTGATGGCTGGCACGCAAGCAATTTGTTTTTGACTGTCGAAAGTATGAGTTGGTAAATTCAGTGAATACCCCAGAGCTATGTCATGTGCTATATAGTGCGTTAGGGTTTTATTTTTCAATTAATTGTAATGGGTCGATATGTTTTAGAAGTTGTGATTAATTGTGAAAGAGAAAAGTAATTTAATTAATCGTCTATTCCTTAATTTAATGCAGAATACAGCTTTTTACAACCATTTCGTTCTCGATTTCAAGTCAGAAAATGAAATATTTATTACTTAATGGCATGGCTCACCTTTAATAGCTCAATATACATAAGGATTTCTAAAGAATTTAATACAAACCTACAAGACTCTACGTATTTAAGCATATTTCATCTACATATTTACACCCAAAAACCTTTTTGGACTTCGTAGCAATTTCTCATTTGGCAAACGACTTGCTCTCCATAAATGCGAGAGCAGTGCGTGTGCCATGATTATTTGCCCGCCAGGATCGTGACATCCGCGACACATCCTTTTCCCAATTCGTGAGTGATACGTGATTGGAAATAATTTAAGCTGCCGTTGCTGTGATAAACCAATTTGCGAAAATTTAAGATGAAAGAGGAGACGCAGCAGCGGCCACAACCACAGAACAGCAAGACACACATAAAATGGAAGCATTTTCACAACTGTCATTGAAATGTCAACATAAATCTACTGACAGCCAGTGTGCCAGCTTCCCTCTCATCCTGTCCTGTCCGTATCCTTCCCCGGCGACTTTTGCGCGCTGCGTGACGTAAATGCTGATGAATATTTCTCATCTGTTGGCCGTGGTTCTTCTGGTTCAAGTGGGTGGAGTAAGGCGCTGGCTAGTGGAGCGAAGCTTTGCCTGCAGTTTTGTTATAGTGTGTCGTGGATATACAGAGCTGGCTTCCAGTTCAACTACACTGGGAGAAAAGCTTCTATTGGAAAGCTTCTTAGTTCAAGCACAAACTTCTACAGAGTAATGTTTTATATATATTCCTAGTTAAATCTCGCTGTAAGTATTTAGTTTGCATCATTATAAAAGTATCAACAAATCGTTCTCTTAACTAATTAGTCTTAAATTCTTAGTTTTTTTTTAATTTTTTGTAACCTTTATACACTTGTTTTACCCAGTGTATGGAGAGACAAAGCAAACTGCGACTCCCAGCAGCGAAATGGGCTTGTCAGTTTTGATGAACTATCTTTGGCTGGCTCGTCCCTGTTCCGCTGCTAATGCTAATGCCTCTGACAGAGATCTATGTGCGGTCTGATTCATTCGAGTCCCAGTCTCGGTCCCAGTCTGGGGCACAGCCTTCGCCGAGCTTCAGACCTCGAGATGAGGTCACGTACAATGGCGTCGACGTCCGCTTGTTTTTGGCTTATTAAATGTTTAGTCGTCCTGCCTCCCACAATTCCAGACATTTTCGGTGTGGTCTGCCGCCCCCTGCATTTAGTATTAATTTGGCTTAAATGTGATTAATGTCTGGTTACAGAAAGGTTTGCTGTTTGCGGACAGACAAAAGTCTGAGATAAACTAAGCCGGGCTAAGCCATTGATATCAAAAAGGGCCATTAACATACAGTTTTCAATTAGAACAAGTGTTTGCAGATGTCTGTCTTAGTTGTATTAGACCAATTTTAGTTGGCTTCTCGAAACTGGGAACTCTTAATTAGTGATCCTGGGAAATCTGCAACCCATTAAATCCTGCAGCTTCTGCAATAATTGTCTTTATATCCAACTCTGCGCACTGAGTAAATTTCACAAGGACACTCCCGCGCACCCCTTTGAGGTAAAACCCCTTCGGTGGCACCTTTGATGGCAACCATAACTTAGTGGCAATAACTTATGCCCTGTGGGCCTGAGGCACCAACATTCATTAGCTGTTTGCTGAAGCCGCTGGCTTTCCTTTAAAGCCGTTTGTTTGCCGCCTGCTGGTGGTGGTGCTGCTGCTGTGCACTTTGTGGTTTAATTAAAGCCCGGCAGATGGAGAGCGAGGTGTGTGGTGTGTGAGCAGCTGCCTTAAACCAAATTACACTAATTGGGTTACCATATGACAGGGCACTGCGTCGGCTGTGACATTTGTTTGCCATGGCTTGCCAATGCTTGCATTATGTCCGCCGCCACACATCCTTCGTCCCGCAAGCTCACTGAAATGAGCAGCGGGCTTGTGCACTCAGAATAAAAATGATGCTGAAAGTGGACTCGAAATAGTTTAAATATTAATATTAAATATTAAAGAAATATACTTTTGTAGTTACAATCACCAAGATTTCGAGATCCCTATACCATAAAATTATACATTGTAAAAGAAAAGATAACCAACGTTAAATTTTGAATACACCTTTTAAAGGTTTTTTTTAATTCCATAAGATGTTAATAGATCCCTCACAAGCTTTCCTTTTTTAATATTCTCCAAGGCTTTGGGACCATATTAAAACTTTTTGTGGTAACCTCGTTTTTTGTCAGTGTCGCCAGTAAGTCCTTCACTCCTCTGAGCTTCGCATTCGCAGCTACCAGCTTGTAATAAGCTGCAGGATCATTTCCGCACACCGGCTGCTTTGACAGCTGCAATAACACACATGGCTGAAAGGGTCGCAAGGAGGGAAATGGCAAAAGGGTCTTGTTTAACTGGTGTAGACCACATTGGAAATGGAGGCCCAAAGAGATCAGGTCTAGTTCATTGAATGGACAGCAGTTGGTCTTTAAAGGGAGTCTCGTTAATTTTCATTTGAACAAGGACCCTAGATAGGAAACTAGATTCGTAAACAAATGATTAACTACAAATATTTTTATTTTACTTCTTACTTTTAGACATTATTTAGTTTTATTTTCTCTGTGTAATTTTAATCCAATACGAAAGAGTACCTGCATGCATTGTATATTTTCCATATCCATTAGAGAAAACGTATAAAGACTTTCCATGCCAATTAATTATTCTTAACTCAGATATCCATGGCAGGCTCGAAGGACAAAGCCTTTTTGCTCACACTTTCTGCTGGGGTCATTAAGTCCTCCAGCAAGCGATTGAGAGATTCCGATCCGAGAGCGTACTTCTGTGCCTTTACAATATTATTGTGTTTGGCGTCCAAATAAATACTGCTGGAATTCCGCTCCCCATTCATAATGTGCTGCAGAACACTGCTGATCTGCTCGGATCCCAGGCTCTGGGGAGGCTCAAACTCCGATTCACCGATCAATGCCGTGTCCTGGTAGTCGGAGATTTTGGCTGGCCCCTCCTGCTCGTTCACCGTCTTCAAAATTTTCACCGTTTGTATGGACAGCAGGAGTCCTGCCGAAAAGCTAGCCAGCCACTGTGCAATCGAAATCATGGTGTTTCCGGTCTTCCTAGGTTTTGCCTGCCGAACTGAATTTTGAATTGGTTTTTGTTGAATTTCATTTCGATTGCTGTGTTTTTGGAACTACAAATCTAAATAGATTACTATAAGCAGTGATGTATCAGAAAACCTCGTTTGAATTTGTCCGCCGATAGTATTTAAATTAGGTGGCAACATGTTGTCGAAGAAAAAATATCTTGTTTATCAAGTCTGGCAGCGCTGCCAAAATTTTTCTTCACATCCATTGCTGCCAGATCGCTATTGTATTACATCGATCTGGCAACACGGCACCGTGGCAAAATAAAAACAATCCCAATTTTGTCTTAAAATTGTGCATTTTAGAGGCATTTAAGCGATGCTGCCTGGCGTGGGAGTGTTTGGTACCGGCGAGATAGCCAACGTCCTGGTCCCGCTGCTCCGGGAGAAGGGTTTCGAGGTCCGGGCCATCTGGGGCCGCACGCTGAAG
Organism: Drosophila nikananu; assembly: GCA_008042635.1. Taxonomy (NCBI): domain Eukaryota; kingdom Metazoa; phylum Arthropoda; class Insecta; order Diptera; family Drosophilidae; genus Drosophila; species Drosophila nikananu. Next base: position 14,206 of record VNJV01002153.1, read on the forward strand.
GAGGCCAAAGAGACTGCCACCACACAAAATGTGCAATTCCACACAAACGTAATCGACGATGTCCTGCTGCGAAAGGACGTGGACCTGGTGTTCATCGTTTGCCAGCCGTTCCTGCACGCCGAGATCTCGGTGAAGGCGCTGGGCATTGGCAAGCACGTCGTCTGTGACAAGCCCGCCGGACTGCACCAGCAAGATGCCCTGAAAATGGTCCGGGCCTCGCAGTATTATCCAACGCTGATTTCTCTGGTTAATCACCCGCTGCGGTTTCTGCCCGCCTTCACGCACATGCGTCGATGCCTGCAGGACGAGCTGATTGGCTCCATCGGCGACGTGGTGCTCATGGATGTTCGTGTCCAGATGGGCACTCTGTTCCCCGAGAAGTACAACTGGATGTGCGACGCCCAAATGGGCGGTGGAGCTCTGAATCTGGTGGGATCTGTGGTAGATTTGGTCAGCTTTCTGCTGCAGCAACAAGCTATCCGCGTTCATGGAGTCCTCCGATCCTACACCAAGACTACGCCAGCGATCAACGGCATCCGGCAGATCACAGCGCCGGATTTCTGCAATTTCCAGATGGAACTGAACACAGGAACTCTGGTGACTGTCGCCCTGCACAGTCATACGGTGCCGGCGAAGGCTTTTTCCCAGGAAGTCCTTATCTACGGCAGCAAGGGACACCTAGTGGTGCGTGGCGGAGATCTATTCGTTCTCAAAGAGGGGCAGCCCAAGGAGGAAGCCGTCTACGTGGACGTCCAGGACTTACACTTTGCCACGAACAACTCATTGCTACCACGTCCCTACATCAAGGGTCTCTGCAAGATGGTAGGAGCTCTCAAAGAAGCCTTCGGCAGCAAGGAATCCTCCTGGGTCAAGGCACCCGTCTCCACGGCGGCCACATTCGAGGATGGCCTTTATGTGCAGGCTGTTGTGGAGGCCATCAGGAAATCCAACGAGTCCCGGCAATGGCAACGGGTCCAGTTGTCAACTGATGCTCCTCTTAATCACGATCAAATCATTCGCTATGCTCGAATGTCCACCATGTAGTGGATTCTTTAGCTATTAGTGCAATCACTCCCGAAAATCAGTATATATATTTTTATATATTTTTGTGTTTAGTGTTTAAGCATTTAGCAGATTCTAGGCCTTTGGGCCTTGCATCTCACCCTCATCCATGTATTTAACTTATTATGTAGGTCATCGGCATTTTGCAACTAATAAACTTCAAGTTCTTGTAATTAAATGATTTTTGTAAATGGTTTTATCAAAAAAGGTTTAAGAAAGGTTTCTGACAATTAATTTACAATTAATTTTAAATCAGACTGCGTTTTATAATAATTATTGTTTATTTTTTAATTATTCTTAGCTTAGCTTTGTACTATTATTTTGATGTGATCACTCATTTATGTATGATATTTGATCTAATTTTAGGAACCTTTTGCTTTTGCATAGCAATATTTTTAATATTTTTTATATAGGATATTTTGTGGGATATTCTTTGTAAATATATAATGGATTTGTTTCTCGTTATACCTCGCTGCATACATTATATTATATATAGAATCCATAGCAGTTTGTAGAATCAAAATGCCAAATAAGTAGTACAGGAAATTAAGAAAAGCCCCTTGAAATAATTAATAATCATATTAAAAATCATCAAAAACCCCATTTTTTGCATATTTACCAAACATTTTATTACGAAATCAATATAGTAAAAAATCTAAAACATTGGCTACACAAATTAAACATAATCATCATCCTCCGTTTACACATAAATCGAACTTAGGAATGTAAAATTAAAACTAATCATTAAAAGAGACAAAACAAAATGTTGATCACAAATATGTATCGTTGTTGCGGAGTGTTAGGATGAATATTCAAGATTTGGCATAGCTCAGATCCTTTATAGGAACCCAAACTCAATTGATGAAGTTAGCTGGGGCGAAAAAGTACTAGGATAATGGCAAGATGAAAACTGGGAAATTGAAAAGTGTTACTGGAATTCTGTTTCTTCTTTTGTTTTTGGTATATCAGCACTTACACTGGTATAAGCTACCCTAAAGCCTTCGTGCGTACATTAATATTTCGGAGAATATTTAAATAAATACCTAAGCTAGCGTTCGACATCATCGTATAAAACTCACAAAAAAGGAAACTCATAAATTCAATTTTGAACTTAAAACAAGGAGAGATTAAAAGACACCCGACTATGTACAAAAGCATTACATCTGGAACTTATCCTATCGCTTGTTCAGCTTGTGCCACAGGGTAATGATGGTCAGCACATGCATGACCCCGATCACGATGCCCATGAGGAGCAGGCAGTCGGACATGTGCACGTCCGATATCATCATGTACTTGAGGAACACCTTCGGACTCCGGAAGTGACAGTACATCGCGTTATCCGGGCACTCGAGGAACGGACGATCCATTCCGTAGATTGCATTCAGTGCTCCGTGGAATCCTGCCCGGAAATAGCTCAAGTGCCACATCCAACGGAACAGGGGCGTGATGTCGATGTACCGTGTGCAGAATCCAAATACGGAGAACATCACCGCCAGAATGGGTCCCAGAAATACGGCAAGCTGGGAGTAATAAATTAATTAATATTTTCCTGCCAATTGGTGGAGTGTTAAGACCCACCTTAGTCGGCAGCGTGGCTCCCACGAAAAAGCCCCAGGCCTGGGCACTAAGTGAGGCCATTATACCCAGCAGTATGAAGTAATAGATCCGGAAAGAGTCCACGGTATCATTACCTGTTAGGTGTACGCTAATTATGATGTATAAAGCGGTGCAGATGCTCTGAAATTTAATGAAATAAATAATTAATCAATTATCAAATTAAAAATTTAAGATGATAATAGAGTGTCAGAAAAACTTAAAATTCTTTTAACATTTTTATAATCTCTTCCAGGAAATTTACAATTATATCTCTCCCACAATTATTTAAGCCAGCAGAATCATTAGCTCAGGCAACACAAATAACTTTTGTGTGCTTCACCCACAGAACGGGTGAATATGAATTGTCAGAGAGAAATATTGGAACAATTGCCCGCGAAATGCGGGTTAAGCTTCTGCGATTCTGTCACGCAAATGAAACTCGAACATCAGCGATTTCACATCGTTAATTTAACTTAATGACCGACCGAACGACAATTCATTAGGCCGCAGTGCCACCTTTAGTGTGGAGCTTTGGGTTAAATGATGATTAATGATGCTGCTGCTGGCATCGGGTAGTTATAAGTGGCTCCTACCTGGAAGGGTATCTCGAAGGAGATCAGCGAGAGGAAGTAGGGACCCAGCTTGTACCAGCGATTGAAGTGCTCCCGCGTCAACATGTCAATTTCCAGCGGAACTGCAAACAAAATTAATTGATAAAAATCTTTAAATTCCAAAACGATGTGAAGCGTGCACCCGAAGGTGAGGGCATACTACACACAGTACCTACATATATACATATATATTTAGGTCAGGTCAGTAAACCGAAACCGGTAAAGATCGAACTCCCCCAACACCGCCGGTGCCTCCTGTCTGGATGAATTTATTGTAAAATGCTTTGAGAACTCGAGAGCTTGCCAACCGGTTTTATTATACAATACTCTCAAGCCTGCGCCGCCTGTCGCCTGTCTCTTGTCTCTTGTACCTTTATAATTATTTACTCAGTAGACTTCATGATCGCCATTATTTCGGGGGTCTTTTTGGGGGTGAGAAATTAATTGTGAGCCCATTTACATGGAAATTATAAATGACAAAGTGGCTCGACTAAGACGTTTAAGCGATGATCACACTCAATTCTGGCCTCGCTGGGAAGGTTAATGTGCTGAATTGTATGGTTAAATTAAATTAAATAAAATATTAAGGAGGCACAACAAATATATATCATAGATATTCAAGTAATTTTTGGGGAATATCTTGCTTTTAACAGAGTTTTGTATGTGTTTGATCAAAAGTAAGACTGCTAAAATCTTAAAGAACTCCTTTAATACCCACAATTGGTTCTAAATAATAGCTTATTACTTTCTAGTTCCTCATCACAGATCTATATCTTCCTTTTAATATTCAAACACGATTTTATGTACCTACTTGAATATTTTGCCAAACCATTTAAGCTACCAACCTATCTCAAAGCAATAATCTTCAGACCAAGACCAGCTAATGATCCACTATCTAAGCTTATAATCTTGTTTCCTTTTTGCCAATTAAGACTCCCCAAGACTTTTGTGCAAATGCCAACATATTATTGGCTAATCCGCATTCCAAACAAAAACAAAAAGCAACAAAATGAGCAAACAAAAAGGCGAAACTGTTGACAATTTAGAATGCGGCAAGGCGGAGAGACAAAGCCAAGTGGCCAAAAATAAATAGTAAGCAAACGTTGCACAAGAGGTCTGCCAGAGAACTTCGGCAGTGGCAGCTGCACAGTCTTTGCCAAATTTGGCGACAAATTTTTGCATAATTTTTTGTGTTTTGGCCAGCCAACGGAACGGAGTTATCGAATGGAAAACGGGAGGTTGAGGTTGTGGCACTTTGGAACGACTACCACTACTCGAGAACCACTTGGAAAGGCAGTGGGGGGTGAAGTACTTGTACTTGTACTCGTAGTCGTATTCGAACTCGTATCTTTGAGATACCCAAGCAGCTACTCACATGTCAAGACCACAGCCATTTTGCCAGTGTAGACCAAGAGCAGCGTGGAGCCGTAGAGGTACACGTAATTGCCCAGCACACTCTGGGCATTGTTGCCAACGTTCATGTACAGGTATCCAAAGACGACGCCGATGAAAATGTGCGAAAGAATTCGGGCCAGCAGCAGGAACTGGAAGGGAGATACAAGATATGGATTTACATATTAGAGATACATTTTACAGATACATCTTACGGTGTAATAATTTCAAATCTGCATTATTATCTATAAAAACAGGCTTAACAGAGTATTACAAGTAGGTTGTAAAGGATTAAGCATCCTTTCTCACATAATTGTTATAATTTGTTGATAATACAATACGATCGTTATCTTTTAAGTTAAATAATATGAAGACCATTTATATTTCTATAATTTTTAAGAGCACTTTAATTTATATTAGTTTTTAAAAGCTTCCTTCAGACTTTTTTCAAGCTCAAAGTTGTTGCAGAGAATGCTACTAAAATTCCTAAGATAAATTTAATCAAAAGAAGTTTTTGAATAAAAGTAATATCTTGTATATAAACTTAAGAAGCTTACTATAAAACATTTGTTTAGTGTTCATAAACATCACTCTTTCCTTCTAACATAAAGCATAAAGTTGTTGCAAAGAATTCAACTAAAATTCCCAAGTACGAATTGAGCTACTCAGAAAATTAACTATTTAAGCTCCCTTCAGACTAAAATCTTTGCTGAATTTAGAAATTAAACCATATATTTTTTTATTAGTTTAGAAAAGCAAAGAGGTTAAATTTTAATATGTCCAAAATTTTCAAATAAATTTTTATATTTTTTAATAATTTAATTTCACATTTCATTACAAACTTATATTTTTCCATGGTTATTAATTAACTGCTCATGGTTCTATAGTTGTGCAAATGGTTTTATTTGTAATACAAAATTGTTTCCCACTTCTATTATCTTGACCACAATTGTGTGTTCGAGTTGGGCGACAGGCCAATATTTAACAAAAAACGCTCGTGCAGTCCGAGATGTTGGTCATTAGAACACACTCTAAAAACCGAAAAATCTATGTGAAGGCTGGTCGTGCGGTGGCATTACTTTTTGAGTTACGACGCGGTCGAGTGGCTCTCGAGACTCTCGATCGCCTCCGCCGCTGGCCAGGTTCTGTGACACCGTCAATATCGAGTATCGACTCCTAAAGTCGAGGTGCTAAAAGATTCATCCATACTCGAGTGCAGTGTATGCAGATCCATATATTAATTGTGTGCAGTCGCATAAAGGCAACTTAACTTGCTAATTGGTCGTCAAACAAACTGTTCAATTTCACATTTTACACAAATGCCAAGTGCTAATTGTAGACATTCAAATGATAAACGTCAGCCATCAATCTCGGTGGCATAGCATATAGCATAGCAGCGGGCTTCCAAGTTAATTTATTTATTTATTCTGGTAAACATTTGAACCTTTGCCCTGAGTCACATTTCTCAATCACACAGAAATACATGTGAGTAAATTTGTATGTGGCCCAAAGAGACAAACAAATATTTGGTACGAAAAATAAAAGTGTGAATTATGAAATGTCACATTCAATTAAATATTTGACCAAGCAAGGGGGGGGCTTTGATCTTAACAAGTGTTTCTGTTTAAAACACAAGTATTTTACGCATCACCTTCGGCTGAGGAAAATGTTGTTGAGTTGTGAAAAAATATCATTTTACGGCACTTGGAATTGTTTTATTTGACGTTAGAGAGACTAACATCATTTGGGGGGAATCCAAAACATTATATATGAATTACTTTTAATGTCAGAGCTCAGTAATAAAAAGAAAAAAAGCGTAACTTCATGCCCTACATGAAACTGCGATTACGTTGATTATACAAGCTTACGGCTTTTGGAAACCCTCAGCAATTACCATTTGAAATCTACCGAATGCATGCTATTATATCGCTCACATTTTCTTGTTTTGCAAAAATCCGAAAGCGTTGCAAGCAGACAGACAGACCCACCAACCTTATACAAATTATACAAAAAAAAAGGCAATTATTATTATAAAATGTACACTAAGCCAACAAACGAAAAGATAATGTGCAGAGCTCTCTCAGAAACGTAATTACTCACAAAATAAAAGTTGAACATAATATAAAAAGCAGCCATTAAGGGGATTAAACCATTAAGAATTACGCAGAAAACGAGATCAGGCATAACTCGATTCACTTTTGTCGAGGACACAGCGCCAATTACCAAATCAACCTGACAGCCCATCAACGCTTAAGTCACAGCAGTCCTAAACCTGCTTTCGAAACAAATTGTTAGCCACTTACAAAATAATTATTAAAATTAAAATGATTACAGTTAAGGTCAAAGTATCCTTGGCTCACAGAAGTCTGTGTGACATTTGCATTTAGGAAAAAAGCTTATTTGATAGAAATATATAATTAAGTAGGTACAAGTGGGTTAAATATGAATTAGGATAGGCTTCAAATGAATTAACCTACTTGCTAAAAAGCAGTTTAGAAAGTATGTTATCATTTTTAGATTCCTATAAAAGCAAACTGTTTGTTATAAAATGCTAATTTAAAAATGTAAAAATTATTTTAGACATTATTAAACCATGGCAGTTATATTTTCTATAGAAGTTTATAACTAATACTCACATAATTCCGTTTGGCACAGATCAAGATGCGCTGCATCAGGAGGAAGTACTGCATGAGGAAGGAGGCCGAGCTGGAGGCATTCGAAGGCTTGGCAAGCTCTTTGACATTGGCAAGTGGCTGCTGCAGCTGCTGCTGTTGACTTTTCTCGCTGAGATCTTGGCTGATTATTTCTGGGGTGCCACTCAGTGCCTTGATCTCCTCCAGCGCCAGCTCCTGCGCCGCTGGTTTCACATAGTCGTAGCTGGAGAATTGCGCCAGCGCAACTGTTGGCAGCTCTTGGCTGGATTTGCTCAGAGTCTTGCTGCCAATGTTGTCTATAATTTGTAAAAGGGGAAGATGGAAGGCGGATTTAGAGAAAGTCATTGGGTAGAGGTGGCAATACAGAGAAATGTTTGCTTTAAGTGACCTTTAATAAACTCTTTCAGGCTTAAAGATAGAGGTTTTAGTAAATAAATAAACTATATGCTCTACAACTCCCCATCTAGGAAGCTTATTATATATTACCCTACAGCTTAGCAACAGAACAAGACGACTTACCTGTAATTGTTGCCACCAGACGTGACATATCTGTAGTGCTCATATAGCGATAGCGATCGACATCCTCGTAATACTTTTTATTAGCCGCATGGATCAGCTCATTCAGATCACGTTGATGCTCACCCACGGCCACTTCGAGCACTGAAAACGAAATGAGTAGGGAATTATATAGATAAATACATTAGTATTAAGGCTGAAAGAAAGTTGTGCAACTCTCCACTTACGATAGTCAGCTGGATTGTGGTAGCTGGGACAGACGAGCTGCTGGTCTGCGAGGAAGGGCACTAGTTCCCTCACCGGTCCCTGGTACATGCAGTTTCCATCCACCACCGTATAAAGCTTATCGAACATCTCGAAAATCAAGGCACTGGGCTGATGTATCGTACACACAATGGTGTGGCCCTGAGAAGCTAGTTTCTTTAACAGCGCCACGCAGGAACTGCAAGAGGAGCTATCGAGACCCCTGCAAACAACGAAAAAATAATTTTAAAATAAATTTAATTTGTAGAGTATATGAATCAACCTTTTTAATTGCTGCTAACCTAACCTTTGGAAAGTAGACAAATAAAAAACGCCATTAAACCTTGTTATGGCAATGAGTAACAACCGCGATAGACAGTGAGAACATTAAGATTTTGGTAATCTCAAACTTTAATGATAGGCGAGATTGGGACTTGAACTTGAAATGAAATTAAATGAAAGCGACAAACGAGTTTGTGTACACAAAAAGCCATTAGGCAATGCATCGCAATGATTTGATCGGCTTGCAGTTAAAGATTTATGGAACAAGACCTGCAAACGAGCTGATTTTGAATCTAAAATGTATACTAAATACATACATATATCTAACTTATAAGAAAAATAACTTTGTAAAGAACACAATTCTCTGTTATAAAAATATAACAGAGAGTTCTCGTTTTCTTTGTTACAAAAATATCTACATGACTTGTTACTTTGTGACTCAAAAGGGTTTTTACAAAGTCATTGTAGTTCAAAAGGAACCTTTTTCGAGACGGCTAAGTCTCTCCCCAGACAAGGTAAGTTAATGACCATACAGAGCGGAAAACGTGAGCCCTTCTAACCTTAATTGTCCAACCATTACACCTATTAAACCGATTCTTTCCATTCCTTTTTTTTCTAGTACCTATTAAAGCGACTCTATTAATTACCAAGTTTGCAAACAAAGTATTAATTTGAAGATAATCTCTGGACTAAGCCGGTTATTAACGTCAACGTGATAGAAAATATTTAAATGAATTCCGTTTCCTGCTCAATGAACCCAAGCTATCAAAGCGAAGCTGCTCTATTATAGAATCTAATATATAGACAATTGATAAGCAGCCCTAAGCCCACATAGACGGGGACAAACTTGACTTGTGGGTCAGGCCTGGATTCTGCTAAATTTCCGCTAGGCAAAGATTGCTCATCGAAATCATCATTATCATGGCTACTCTAATTACATAAGTCTGTTTATATACTGTCACTCACGTTGTCGGCTCGTCCAGATATAGCACGGGAGGATTACTTATCAGCTCCAGGGCAATAGCGAGACGCTTCTTCTGTCCACCAGAGAGCTTCGCCGTGTGCACATTAAACCGATGGTCCAGGCCCAGCAGCGATAAGATGTGTTTTATCTGCAGGGAAAAACAGATTAAAAAGATAAGGATTTTGGTTACAAATATGCTTAGATTTTAATGCAGAAAAATTATAATACAAAAATACATATTTGGTACATATTTGGGTTATAATTCCCTACTTAAGAATACAATGAAAGCTTTTCTTGGCATTCCGCAATTATAAACTAGTTCTAAAAATAGTTCTCTTCAGAGTTCCCCTTACCAGATCCATTTTGTAGGCCTTGGTCACCTTAAAGCCCAACTTGAGATGTGCCGCCAGCAGCATTATCTCGCCCACCTTCAACTGGGGACGCAGCAGATCATCCTGATGGATGTAGCACAGCATCTGGCGGAACCTCTCCGAGCTGGGATCCATTGGCTTGCCATTTACACGTATGTTGCCCGACACTCCAGTGGCGCTGTTGGAAAATTGAAAAATAAATAAAAAAGAGCGTAAAAAAAAGAGTAAAAATAAGTGGAAGAAATCTCAAAGGAAAATCAGCAAAAAACAAGCAATTAAAATAATTATTATAATGTGAACGAGCTCAGTGTGCGAGTATGGACTGAGAAAAATGAAATGAACCGAACTGAGTTCAAAAGAGCCGAACCCTACAAAAAAGGTATGAAAACGGGGATTTCAAGTTCATAGTTTACTGACCGATAACTTGTAGCAATGAAAAATCGTGTACCGCCTCTCTGAGGGTACACAAAACCCATTATATGGAAAAGTATAATTACACAGAACTAGCAATTTACAGGCATTTTTTACCCCCCGAAAAACACAAATTGAAAAGATTTTTTGCCGTCTTGTGTATATTTTATATACTAAAAAAAATGCAGTAATAGCTGTCAGTTGGCCATCAAAATAAAAAGTGAGATTGCGTTTTAGATGCGTCAATCTCAAAGGGGATTGACTCATAGACATATGCATCGGGGTTCATTTGTTGATCCCGGAAAGTTCTACTTATGCAATGGGCAAGATCTTGAGCTGGGAGGAAGTGATGCGATGATGTCCGGAGCAAGAGGCCAAGATTAAGGCATCAGCCGATTGAGTGAATCATAGTTTAGATTTTTAATATACTTGAGAAGTATTTGATTTTCACTGCATTTCTGAAACGCTTTCTACAGTTTGCTTAGAAACAAAACCAGTTTTAATGTATAGCATAAATTGTGTAAAATTTAACAAAAAAACTACTAAGAAGCAGGTTAATTTTCCTGTTGATTAAATCTATTTACTTTCGTGCTAAATGAAACCCTAAACAAATCGATTATAATGCAGTGCAGGCTGTGTAACTAGCAATTTTCTAAGCTTTACTGGCATTTGATTTGTGTGTTGACTGATTGACTGATTGCGATGTCTGCACTTTATATGCAAACACGATGTGAACACGATATGTAATTAAAACCAGCTTTCATGCTCAGCAGTATTTATAAACGGAATTAAAAAACGCTAAGAAAGGAAAAAAAAAAATATTCAAGTTTAAGTAGAAAAAAGAGACTTACCAAAAGCCGGACATGACATTCAGCAAAGTGCTTTTGCCGGCTCCCGAGGGACCCATAATGGCTGTTAGTTCGCCGGCGCGAAAGTTGCCATTGAGACCATGCAGGATTTCCTTGGTGACTGGTGAGAAATAATAAATAAAGCTAGTTAGTTAGGAAAATATTGTTTTAGTTAAACACCACAACACAAAAACCCACCGAATTTCCTCTCCGGAAAAGAGAACTTCCTCACTTTGTACCGCACATCCGAGAACTCTATATCCACCGGATCGCACTGATCGAAATTGGCATGTGCCACTGCCTGATGGTAGTCCGGCAAGCCATTCAGATCATTCGTCACTTTGGTGGCCAATGCTGCCGATCCCCGGGAGGAGGTCGATGAGGTCTCATCAATGGACAACTCGGAGCTGGCCGCTGTGGTGCAGCAATTGATGCCCAGGCAACCGTTTTCATGGCCATTGTGACCCTTGTGGCTGCCACCGGAACTGCTGCTGGCATCGCTGCTGCTGCCACCGCCACCGCAGCAGGCATCTGAGGCCTTGATATCTGGCAAGAGCGTCATATTTCGGGGCTTTACTTATATATTCCGGTAGTGGAGATTAAGGTCTGAAAATAATTAAGAGAACAAGCGAATTTAAGTGCATTGCTAATTGCGCAACGAGAATAATCAACGAAGATAAGACTTATCAAAAACAATATTTTAAAAGTCTCTCATGACCGCAGACAACAAATAAATCGTATTAGTATGTATAAATAAAGGAAACTATACATATATATATTTTTGAAATAACAAAAATTTATTCACACATATATATATTTTTTTTTAAAGAAAAATATATTTCCAACTAATAATCACAACTACCTCTGTTACAAATCCTCTTCTTCAAACCAAGCCTGAGAATATCTAAGCAGTTTAACCGGCCTACAATTTGTAAGTGCACCCATTAATTATATATCTGCTATGATCACATTCTTCTTAAATAATTGAGGGCCTGCTAAAGCGTTTTCCCCATGCATATTGTAGAATTTTAATAGTAGATCTAGTAGCAACGACCTGTTTGTTCGTCCGGGCGTTAACTTCGTTTATTCTAGATAATTAACTAACCAAAAACACGACTTGTTGAAAGCAAATTGAATATTTTTTAGAGGCGTTTACATAGCAATTGCAAAATTTCACCCGACACTTACATGGAGGCATAGTCCAAAGTCCATATCGCAAAAATTGACAGATGCGTCATTAAAGTATTTTACAAAGCGTTTTTAATACTCGAAACAAAGAAAGTTATTGTAATGTGAATAATAAAAGCTGTCTGGAAATATTTCTTGCTAATGGATAGACTGAAGATCCCTTATCTGCGCACAATTCCTCTTAAAGTACATTAAACCTTAATTTATGCGCAGAAGGTTGGGTCTATCTGGGTTATTTATCAGCTGAATGTCAAAAAGAACAAATTTTGCTTGTCATCTTTTAGGGAATTTCTCTTCTTTAGTTTGATGACTCGACATTATGCAAAAATAGCCCTTCGAAAGGTGTAAGAAAATAAATAATACATAAAAAATACAATTCCAGGTTCAAGCTCTATTTCTCACAATGTGTTTTGATCAAGAACTGCTTTGAAGGCAAATGTTATTAATGATTATTCTTAAATTAGCTAATGTTTACTAATTTCCCTTACCCTTGACTTAGGTCAGGTTTTTTTCGGCCGACTTAAGCTTGCTAACTAACTAAATAAACACAAGAAAAGTTTTATGAGCGGGGCTAGAATAACAAACAAATAAATTAAATAAACGGAACTTTGCTTAAAGTAATATTATATATTTAGTAACTGGAAAAATAACTTGGAATTCGTGCAAGTATCTGGGCTAAGCAGCCTCTAATTATTCTTTGTATGCAAATTATCTTCACATCTTCCATTTACAATATGCACCTCTGTCGGCCTTTTTGCCAAGCGGTCTCTAAACATAGTTTTTCTGTTTATGTTTGCCAAACAAGTCTCAAGTCAGCCAACTGATATTGACTTTGATGTAAAGAGTTTGGTGCCTGTCTGGCTTGTTAACCGAATGACAAGCCAAAACTGAAGGAAACCAGTTCTACCAAAAAGCGTTGTGAATAGTGCATAATCATATCTTTTTTTCCCCTATTTATTTCGCAGACCTTAATTGGCCGGCAAAGCTAAAGGCGATCACGCCTAGCTGTAGGTGTGATCTTGCTACCAAACAAAAAAAAAATAATAATAAAAAACAGAAAAAGTACAACTGGTTCTGTGTTGGGTGCATTTCGAGTGCAGTTTCATTGAGAGTTGACAATGTTCATTGATTGAGCTCGAGTTCAGTCAATTTATGATGTTTGACGTATGACATAATTATATTAATAAACATGTACCCCGCCTGGGCATGTCTATGCATATTAAATTGAATAAATTTGGGACGGGAAAGGGGATTTATGAGTAACCAAACTGAGTTCATTGACAATTTCAGATTCTTTCTAGACGTGATTTAGGAGATTTTAAGGAACACAATTTTTTCAAAATTACTGAATATATTTCATTCTAAACTTTGTGCTTTTTCTACACACATTTCTCATTTTCGTGACTCGCATATTGGACCTTAGATAATAAAGATCATTGGGGAGTAAGATTTTATGAGATCACCACCCGGCTCTGTAAAAGTGTTTTAAAAATATTCAATTTATTTTCGGCCCAAAGGTCGCGGGGATATTTTCATTCTATTCCATAACTCAGGCAATGCAAATTTGGTGTATTTTGTAGCCGCCGCCTGACATGCAAAAATACACATAAGCGAAAAACGCTTGCCATTTCAATTAAAGTCACGAAACTGAGAAATCATGAACAACTTCAACCAAAAATAAAAGTATAAGAGAACAAAACTATACAATAGAATGAGGCAATTGATCGTTTCGGTGTGGTTACTGGACACAACAGCCACGATAAAATAAAATAAAAAACACACAACAAACTAAGCAGCATGTAGGGTAATTCAGAAAGAAAAAAACTAAGCCGCATATTACGTATACGACCCCTGGAACCGCTGTTGCCTTGCGATAAAGAAAAGTGACATCGCCAAGGCCAGCACGTGGACAGCCAACACATGTACATTTGTACATAAAATACGAGTATGCGTCAAGGGATCAGGGTTTATCATAGAATAAGTGGGCGTGATGCCGATCAGAGGGAGGCTGTCAGACAGAAGAACTCCCTCTGCGGCTGCGTTTGTTTTGATTTGGGACCTGGAATATACCATATTTGTGTTTGTATATCTCGTTTCTCGAGTGTTTTTGTTGTTTATTTTTTTTATCTTATTTGATTTTTGAGTGGTGCTCGGTCAGTCAGGCAGCCAATGACCGCTATATTATAGTCCTCATTTTGCTATTATTTATGGAAGCCTTTGCTGTTTTTGATTTGAATATATGACTGAGCTCATGTAGGGAAGCAGGTTAATGGAAATTAAGAGCAATGGGGTAGAGCAATGGAAGATTAATTACTTGTATGTAAAATTAATTAATTTTCTTCTTTGAACAATTTATTCGAACCAGAGAATCAAGATATAACGATGGTAATTGCGATGATTTAATGTGAAAATACGGGTGGAGTTGTCTAGTAAGATAATTGTTTTTAGTTATAAATAAAAAATGTATTAATTTTCTTTGAAGAATATTTTATAAATTAATGGTATTAAAAATGAGCCAGGTATAACTTTGCTTAGAAATAAGAAATCAATTCACCCACCAGGAAATGAACAAATTAAACGTTGCCTTGCTAAAAAAGTCTTTATAATTGTCTTGAAGTATTTATTTTCACAATTCTTATTTAATAAATAAAAGCTTGTTTAAAAATATGTTTAATGTATATACTTTTTAACTTTTTATATTAAGTAACTTCTGCATTTTGTTCGAATGCTTGACTCTAATTGAATATAGGCTCTATTTTAGTAGTAATTCTAGTAATCTATCTAATATATTTGAATTTTACCTCTACAAAATTAATTTTTTCTATGTCAGAGTTACCAAAGTGTGTAAGCTTAATTTTGCAGGGCTTATATTTTCGCGTGTACATTGTAAAATTTTTTCTCGTTTATCTAAACTCTCAACTGATTTTCCCACGCGATGTAAATTACATAAGTGCCAGTAAGCATTCCGCATTCAAAAATCATTATCTCAATTGTTTCCAAAACGAATCGCAAGCCGATTACGGATTAGAAATAGAAGTGCATAAATTAGCCAAGCTGCAATCAACCATAAGTCTCACTCTGAGTCTCGGCCTGCATGGAATTGTAATGTAGTGCAAGAATGTCATGGAATCGAAGTCATATAACTGGTAGCCAGGCTGATCGCATAATCAGCTGGGAGTGTTGGTCGCACGATAAACACAAAACCCCAGTAGATTCTGATTCGATGATGGCCTACATTTTCCAAGTTTCAAGTTCTGTTAGCATGGATAGAGGAAAACTCATTGGCTCGCAGTGAGAGGGAAGACAAACAAAAAGAGGGAGAACACACAAAAGCTTTTCTTCTAAGAAAACCAAACAAAATTGTGTGCAGCTGCTAATGCAGAGACACTGAGGGAAATCTGAAGTTTCAGTCTTTAATAATTCTTGAAAACAGGTTTTTTGTATATTTTTTGTACAATTATTGTTAACTTAATTTAAATAAAATCTTCTTATGTGTAGATTTATTGTTCAAATTATGTTGAATTTTTTTCTTATGGGATTGATATTTAATTGTAAGAAAATTTATTAAAAACAAAATAATAAATAGAAGAAGAAAAGAATACATTTTTGTTAAGATTAGGAATTCTTTATATTTCTTGAATATATTTCTAATATATTAAATATATATTTCTTTTCTGTTAAATTAAATGTATTTCAAATAAAATTTCCTTTAATAGCAAAATATTCTAAGCTAATTCTATCAACATTTTATTAGTCTTTGTATGTTGATTTATTTGAATTATTCATATTTATTTTATAGATAATTTTGTAATACTCGCTTTAAGCTCGTCTTGCTCAAAGGTTTCCTGTATTTTAAATATTTTCAACACATTTCTCACTAATACATTACTTTTCGTTTTGACCCCAAATGCACTCTTTCTTTTTGTGTCCCTCTCAGTGTTCTTTGTCCCCAGAATTCTTCTGGTGACTCACTCCACTTGTGCTCTCCCCAAAGAGCTTTCTTTTGTGTATTTATTTCACTCGTTCTTCTGAGCAGAAATAGCCGCTCTTGGACTGGGTCAAAAGGTTGACTCTGTTGGTGGTTAACGAACCTGTTGACTTGTAGATTTTTCGGGTACTCTTGCTACCAGATATTGTATATTTCTTGGGTTTAAATTATGTTGGATTCTAAAACGCGGATGCGCACATGAACTGAGACGAGACGTAGACGTTGACGGCGGGAAAAACTTTGGCACAGAACGCAATTCATGAATGAAAACACCACATAATAACAAAGAAAAGGCTGCTCTTTTATATTTCGATGGTGCAGCTGACGTTTGCGAATGGAATTAAGTGCAGTGTCTTTGATTAACCTTTGATTAACATTAACGGACGAGCGAACACGCGATTTGATAGTCGTCGCACGGTGTTTTCTATGGTTTTTATGTTATATTTTTTTTGTTTGGTTTTTCTTGATTTCTTAATTGTGTTTCGCTGCACTTTCTTTACATTTCTCCTTTCCTTTGGGGTTTTTGTGGCTTCGCCTCCTAGCTGCCGCCAGGCGCTTCCATTGAACTTATGCAGATGGGCAGCGACGCGTGAATTAATTTCAATTGTGTGTGCTATATGCCGGGGTACATAATGTGATTCGGTCACAACACTTCTTGATCGATTCTCGATTCGGCACGATACTACAGAGCTCGCTATATGGTAAGGTTCTTATTCCGATCCCGAGATCCCGATTCTGGTTCCGCTGCACGTGCGCTCCGCTCGCAACGCTCGCTGACGACTAAACTGTGAATGGCTCTCCGCGCGGCTCTTATAAGCTCATTCCTAACCCGACTCGGCTGCTCAGCTGCTCAGCTGTTGCCTTCCGCTCTCCACATTCTGCTCTGGGGGAAGCTCTCCCAATCTTGCAGTGGAGCTCGCCGGCTAGCCACCATTGGGACCACTTTTAAGCACCCATTACAGCGAGGATATAGCTTTAGCACTTCAGGATCATTAGAATGTCTCTAAGGAGATATTTAATTTACTCACTCAAAAATATATTTAAAAAAACATAACGTTTTTTATATTAATTAATCAAGAAAAGTTTAGAAATTTTTGCAGCAAATTTTGAAAGAAAATATAGGAAAAGGACTATATTTTTTCTATTAAAAACTTTGCTCAGTAGTTTACCTTCACCTTTATCTATCCATGCCATTGCCATTTTGTGTTTTTAGACATCTAAATCTTAAGAATTTTATTATGATTATTATTTTACTAACTAATTATTTTATTGTACTCAAAAAGTTAATTCCTTTTGGCTATGAACTGAGCCAAACTGACTAAGGCTAATTTTATAAATTATAATAATTCGAATATGATGTTGTAACAGATTTTAAATGCATTGGACTCTTCTGCAATAAGTACCTATTTTCAAAACATTACATTTTATTTCAATGGAATTGATTTTTCCGGAAATGAAGTTAATATAAGTGCTGAAAAAACAGGGCATCAGCTAGTTGGAACCCCTTACTCTTCGACCATTCCCCCTAGTTTTTTTTGCACATATCTAACAGATGCAATGCATGGTAATAAACCAGCCCTGACCCCCATTCCAGTCCCGTTAAGCATTACGTTCAGTTAGGAGAGATCACTAGCCCCTACTTCTCTCACTCTCTCATGGGCAAATCTCCGGATTTCTTTCTGGTTTTTTATATTCGCCTAGCGATCTCGCTGGTTGGAGGCTCAATTGCGTGGTTTCCACAAATCAAAGTCAAGTTTCCCTGTGACGATGTGTGCCTGTGCATTTTGTAGTTTCTTGGCGGGCTTCCTCTAAGTTAACACAATACTTTTTTATTTGGTTTGCTAAGGGTAATTATTGTCACGTTGAAATGCTTACATTATAGATAATTATTTAATGGGCAAAAGGTATAATTAGAGTACCGATTCAACAGTGATTAAGGGTTTGTGCTGTGCTTACTTTAAATGTGGTTTGTGGAACTGGTCTACTACTAGGCTCTACTAAGTGGAATATAAATGCCTTTAGCTATGGTAAGTGGTTGCTAATAATCATTTATAGGGATTTTTTGCAGCTCTTTACGTCTCTGTATAAGAATGATTATAAAAAATATTGTATTAAGTAGTTGAAAAGCGCTTTCAACTGGGGCTTATAATTTATTTAAATCAAAAACAATTCACTGGTTTAGCTGTAATAAAGTTGTTAATTTGTGACAAAGAGGTTTTGAATGTAATTACAAAGCTTTTGCATTGATCAACTATATGCTATGTAATATTAGTTATAACAAAGCATTGAAATTCCCTCAAAGCCAGACGCAAATCAGTCAAAGATCAAATACAAACTACTCGTAGGGCCTACTTTAAAATCCATAAACCCCGTAGTTACATATTGTTCTATGATAACCGACAATTAGGGTAGGCATTCTGGAACTATAATCATTAATTACGGTGATCAGCAAGCCTGGCATTAGGTCAAGTCGATGATTTTTATAGCTAAAAAATTGTGGTGATTGAGCTCGGTTCATGAACCGCCTAGGAAATTGCGCAGTAAGTTCACATTTGAGGCCAATTAATTTCCCCATTGCTTGGGTCAATAAGAGAGCTATCTCGCCGCGGCAAAAATAATGTAGATATTTTATCTGCTTATCGGCTACTAATTATGTGGGTTTTTTTTCCCCCCATTGATAATGCTGTTGATCGAATGTTGTTTGTGCATCCAGTGATTAGGCTACTATTTATTAAACATTTGCCTTCATTCCCACGTACTTTGAGCCAAGGGGAAAATATGTTCTATTATTGGCGGAAAGTATTACTCAATGGCAATCCAGTTCTCTTCAGATGATTTATCTCAACAATGTGGATTTCCTCGCCACACGAGTCTTGGGCGCAAGCACACTTTTGTTTAATTTAAATTTATAATTTCCAGTTCGCAACGTCACGCTTTTTTCCCTAGTGGCTGTATGCGGTTTGAATAGAAAATATTAATGTTCAAAATGCTCAAGAGTTTTATTGGAGTTTAATCGTGAGTCAGTGGGGGTCGGACTATAAATAGTACCTGCGGCCGGATTTGCTTAAAACTTATATTTAATTTCATTGATTTATAAATTTAAAGCGTTATCAGTTTAATTGTTTTGTGAATGATATTTTTTACACCTTTTCTTTAGTTAAATGTATTCATTTTTACATCTTTTAATTTGCATATTCTAGACTTTTTTAGTGCCATGATTCAGTTGTTTACAAACAACTTCCATTAAGCTTAAGCAAGTTCGCAGACACGTTTAGAGTTTTCTTGTCACACCTATTATAATTCTCCTATTATATCTAACCCACATATCTGAACTCTATATATGTATATGCTAATGTAATGCTACAGTCACGCATTGCTGAATAATTTAAATATTTTCTATACCCCTATATTTTAAATTCTGAATTTTTAATGCAATTGAGTTGACAAGCTTTAATAACAAATTTCACTTGTAAATACGCAAGCGAAAAGATCACGTTGATGGTGTTGACGATGATGATCAATGATAATGGATTTGCAATATAAATGTGTCCGACACCTGATTAGGCATCGCCTGTCGCATTTTTCCCGTTTCTCTGTGACAACTTTTTATTTGGGTTTTGCTCAAAAGGAAATATATATTTTATAAATAAAAAAAAAAACAAACCCCTTGATAGCCCTCAGAGGTGACACGACTCAACAGCATGGGCAGACGGGACTAAAGCTCTCATTAAAACTAGTCCCCACGAGTACAAATTCGTTCTAAACAGGGGTTCAATCTCGGTTCAAGATCAGCTATATTTCGCCAACGTCAGGGCAATACTTCCATTCTGATAGCGAAATTCGAAATTTAATCATTTTGTGCAAAAGCAACAGCAAAAGCAAAACAATAATAATAATAAACAGTTCGAGCATGAGAAGTCTTCAAGTCTCGCAAGAAAATAAAATCGCATTATAAAAAGTCCACTATGGACGCCAAATGTTTTGCTAATGAGAGGCATAAACCCACACTCACAAATATATCAATGTGAAGAGATATAACCCAAAGCCAAATCGGCTTACACCATTCGGCAACTAATTAAGGCTCAGACAGAGTCCCGCTTTCGGGCTGATTGACATGCATACACTGCAACAAACTGCGAACGCGGCGTGACGTTAGACGATAGATGTGAATGGATCTATGAATGAATAAGTGAAGTGCTCTCCCTCTGGCCCACTGGCTACTTAGCATTTTGGTCTGATCCCATCTCGTATTCAATCGTTTGATGATCATGATCCGATCGGATTGCGGATTCTAAACTGATCGTGACGATGGTAACGTAGACCACAGCTGAATGAATTAACTTCATCAAAGTCCGGACGGGGATATATAGTTCACTGGCTGGAGATGGAAAAGTGTATGGGATTCGAATTCATCCAACTGTGGCTAATAATGCGATAATGACCAAATTGCGTATGAAATTTAAATGCTTAACTAACTGGGACGGGGGGTGGGAATGTTATATAAAACAGAAACCACTTGGTTGAAACGATTTTAATGATATATATGAAGGCCAAAGACTGCAGGCACTTAACAATCTTAAGAAATATGCAAGTGTACTTGAAAACTTACCCCTTTCTTCATTCACACAAATCAATTTCTGTTCGATACAGGAACTATTTTTACCCTAACCCAATACCAACTATAACTGGAAATAACAACCCTCTGCGGGTCATAGAACACCTTCCCCCACTCGGTGTTCCATCTTTAGCGAACCCTATGCGTCACTTTCTTTTCACCCGCCGAAAAGAACCCGAACAAAGCACGAAAAATCCACCGGAAACAGCGAAAGAAGACAATGGAATAAGGGAGAGGAGGAGTAATTAGAATTCGAGACACGCAAGACATGACCATACTATATAATAAAGCCAATTTTTCCTATAGCGAAAGGTGTGTTCATGCTCCGAAAGGAATACGAAACCGATATGCATATGAATATCAATATACTTTTGGTCATTTCAATTGGTCTTTAAACCCTCCGACGCCAAGTTGAATAAACTGCAATAATGGAACCGTAAAATGGAGACGTGGAAAGCGATCATGAAGATGATGATCCATCCCCAGATCGCTGAGGTGATTGCACCCACCACAGGCGACCTCCAAGCCCATCACTATGACGGCTGCTGCTACTGTCTGTCAATGGCTTTAACCTTCGGAGATTAAGGCTGGAAAAGCAAAGGAAAAACAATACTGGATCACACAGCTGATGGCACTGCTGGCGGCTTTATCGGCATGACATTATATGCAAACTTGACCAATATTCTTTATCTTACACTAGGGGAAGGATAATTAGCATTTGCTTAAATTTAGTTATTGTTTTAAAATGATTTTAGAAATATTTCGTTAGGAAATTAGTATTCCCTTATTTTGTAATTTTTTTAATATAATATATAGTTCATATTTAGTTTATCTTTACTTTCATAAAGATATTGATTATGAATATTTTAAAAATATATAAATAGAAAAAAGTAATAATATTATCCCAATGCTGATCACCATTTATTTTCTTATTTCTCAGTGTAATCAATCTAAGACTAAAAACCCTCTGCTTAAATCAATCAGCATGATTAGCAATAAAAAATCCATCAATTGAATGCCAATTGAGTAGATTAAAGAAAAAAAAAGTAGAAAAACCCAGACAAAAACAAAGGTCGGAAAATTTAAAATATGCCATAAATTGCACATTGGGTTTTTAGACAGACATCGAAGACACAAATTATAAAAACTAAGCGGATAAATATTGCAGGCATTTATAAAACAAAAGGGTTTCTACGCAGCATTATATCATAAGATAAAATTGCACAAAAGAATTAAATTAATTCACTTTATTTCTTAATCCATCATGGACAAGAGTTAAACTTAGCTCACATTTTAATTACTTACACTTTTCAATTGAAAATCCAACTTTAACTTTTAAATATACAAACAAACAAAGAAATTTTCAGTAGCGCAACTTGATGCGCCAGCGAATGCAGAGAGAGAGAAACTAACAACTGTAAATAAGGAAACGAAAACAAAATGCGTAATAGACGCAGCGGCAGGGTGAAAAGGGGGTGAAAGAAAGAGGGTTGCAAAATGCATTCTTTCTCTTCATTTTTCTCTCTAACATTTCTCCAAAAGGCGCCAAATGTTAACCGTTTTAATTTTAAAAAGAATATGGCAAATAACAGAGCGTAAAAAAGTCTGGCAGCGCCGTTTCATTTGACTAGAAAACCGCAAACTTCTTCATTGTTTTTTGATCATAACTTGGTCTAAACTCGACGGATTTCAGTGTGGTTTGGTTTTTTCTTTTTAGTTTTTCATGGAGAACATTTCTGCATTCAAAACTCGATTTCTAATTTTTGGCCAATTTTTGGCAATTTTGACGATGTAACCCCTTTAATTTTTTATAAAAAAAATTAATACATTTTTTGGCTCAAAAATCGCAAACTTCTTCATTGTTTTTTGATCATAACTTGGTATAAACTCGACGGATTTCAGTGTGGTTTGGTTTTTTCTTCTTAGTTTTTAATGGAGAACATTTCTGCATTTAAAACTCGATTTCTAATTTTTGGCCAAATTTTGACAATTTTGACGATGTAACCCCTTTCATTTTTTATAAAAAAATGGGTAAATTTTTTGGTTCAAAAATCGCAAACTTCTTCATGGTTTTTTTATCATAACTTGGTCTAAACTGGACAGATTTCAGTGTGGTTTGGTTTTTTCTTCTTAGTTTTTAATGGAGAACATTTCTGCATTTAAAACTCGATTTCTAATTTTTGGCCAATTTTTGGCAATTTTGACGATGTAACCCCTTTAATTTTTTATAAAAAAAATTAATACATTTTTTGGCTCAAAAATCGCAAACTTCTTCATTGTTTTTTGATCATAACTTGGTCTAAACTCGACGGATTTCAGTGTGGTTTGGTTTCTTCTTCTTAGTTTTTCATGGAGAACATTTCTGCATTTAAAACTCGATTTATAATTTTGGCCAAGTTTTGACAATTTGACGATGCTAAAAATCCGTAACGTTGCCGGATTTGCTGTCGGGAGCGATCAGCATTGCCAGACTTTGTGGTCGCTAGCGACCAGCGTTGCCGGACTTTGCAGTCGTGAGCTAAATATCGAAAAACATCGCTAAGGAAGACCTCGATGTGGAAAACATCTGTTTCATCACTTATCAACAAAACACGCTGTTTTTAAATTATTTTTAAATTTGGTATGAAAAATCAACTAAATCGTAATGAAAATATCGCGTTTTAAGAAGTCTCACAAAACGCTGGTGTTTTTTGCCACAAACTTTGATTATCGGGAACCCTACCAGGTGCTAATCGACGCTACCTTTTGCCAGGCTGCGTTGCAGGTGAGATATTTGCCATTTGATATGCAAAACTGGTACTTTATTATTAAACTTTGTAGCACAAAATTGGCATAGATGAGCAGATAAAGAAGTATTTCCAATGCGGCGTCAAACTGCTGACCACTCAGTGCGTGATCCTGGAGTCTGAGGGCTTGGGAGCTCCTTTAACCGGAGCCACGTCCATTGTCAAGCGGTTCCATGTACACAAGTGTGGTCACGAAGGGAAACCCGTGGCTGCCGCCGACTGCATCAAATCCATGGTAAAGAAACCTTACATCCTTAAAATAATATATATCTAAAAATATTTAAACTTGCTTAGACCAAGGACAATCGGTATATAGTGGCCTCCCAGGATCGTTTGCTGCAAGAGAGTCTTCGCAAAGTGCCCGGCCGCTGCCTCCTCTACCTGCACAAAGCCACTCCCGTCTTAGAAGCACCCTCCAAGGCCTCTAAGAAATGGGTACAAAAGCGTGCCAATAACTTGATGCTGGGCAAACAGGCCGACAAAATCGACTTCATGAAGGAGAAGCAAGGCCTGAAACCCGCTGAAAGTCCTGCCAATTCCAAGAAGCGAAAAGGACCCAAGAATCCCAATCCTCTGTCGTGCAAGAAGAGCAAAAAGGAGAAGGGAAAACCACCACTTAGGGGAGTGCAAGAGCAAAGCACACTGACCAAGGCGAAACGAAAACGTATCAAGATTCCGGCGCATGTCAAGGCGGCTCTTAACAAAGATTAAAGATACAAAAGATTAGATACTAAAGAGGATAAATATAAGATAAAGAAAAGCAAATAAACTGCAGTTTGTTTAGAAAAAGATGTGTGTGTGTGTGGTAATTGGTTATTTCCTAAATAAAACCAAAATACTCTCCTTGTTAGCTTACCCTAAAATCCAGCATACATTCATTAAACACATAAAAACAGCGTTTAGATCCCACTGCCTCTTTCCCGACTATCACCCTTTAAAATCACACATTTTCCTAATCTTCTGTGTACATATTTATATATTTTTGTTGTAAATATATTTTCGAACAATTGTACAATTGTATAAAAGTTGATTGAGAACCATTGGGAGCAAGGAGAGGTGGAGGCGTAAATCAAAATCTCTTACAGTTTGCCCTCACGTATCTTGTTCAGCGTCTTCTCGGTCATAAAGTGACCGAGGATCTTGGTCAATGTCGGATTCCTGGCGCAATAGGCCAACAGATTAACCGGAAAGAGGCCACACCAGGTGAGATCCATCTTATTGGCCAGGGCCACTGCAAAGAGTTCACCGCATCTCTCCGCCGTCATGCGCTTCTGATTGGCGGTGCTCAGGCCCACCTTGCCACCCTGCGAGCCCGTGAAGGCCTCCTGCAGGAAGTCCGTGGCAATGGGACCCGGAGCAAAGATGCTAATGTCCAGCTTGCGCATCTCCACCTTCAGGGACAGCAGATAGGCGTTCAGCGCATGTTTGGCTGCGCAATAAGTGGCGGAAAATGGAACGGGACTAAAGCCAGCTATGCTGGATGTGGCGGCCAAGTGGCCCCTGCCTCCCCTTTGTTCCACAAAGTAACGAACCACCAAGCGGCTGAGATGGACCACGGAGAACACATCCAATTCGAAAAGCTCTCGATCAACCTCAATATCGATATCCGTCCAGCTGGCTCGCTGTGACCGCCCGGCATTGTTCACCAGGACATCAAGCCGCTCAAAGTGATTGAGCACCGCATACAGATGGGTCTTGTGCTGCTCAATCTGCAGCATATCCATGGGCAGGATCATCACATCCTTGGTGGCCAACAGACCCCTGGCTGCCGCCAGACACTCCTCTTGCACCTTCTCCAGTTGCTCCACCCGTCGAGCGCTGAGCACCAATTTGACGCCGTGCTTGGCCAGGCTCAAGGCCAGCGCTCGGCCAATTCCGCTGGAGGCGCCTGTTATCCAAACCACCTGGCCGCGCATCGAGCACAGGGAGACACCGAAACGGGATTTGTACCACAGCGCCACATTGCAGTCGAGCAGAATCCACAGGAGCACGTAGACCACGTAGTAAAGCACCAGCAGGAGCAGCAGGAACTCCAGGAAAGTCATTGCATCGGGGTTTACCGCGCAATAATGGTTCGATCGGGAAACCTTTGCCCTCAATGCCGCAACGGGAGAGACTGAAAGAAGCAGGTTCTCGCCTCCGCCTGATAACCACTACGTTGTTGGAGATCAGCTGTATGGGCTAACATTAGAGATGGCAGTGACTGGGGCAGATGGGGTATCAACAGGTAAAGTTCGGAAACCAACAAATATTTGAGATAAAACAAGAGGGCGAGAAAAGGAGAAAGTTAAATGAAAGCATTCCTTATTCGCATAATTTTCCTATCACTGGTAGCGACTTACTTTCTTCCTGGCCATAAGCTGCTAAATTTGCTCATCTCTGACAAAGAACGCTTTTACGTAAACCGAAAAAATTATAATTGTCGTCGCAGCCGTCACATCATAAATTCCAAAACACTCGTTTCAACTTTAGGTTTATTTTATACAAAATGTAAGTTAACTTAGAAACTAATCCTATGCCTGCAGAAAGTCCTCCAGATGGTCGCATACCTTGTCGATTTCCACATAGCCCGCCTGCTCCAGAGCAAGGATGGCATTCGCCAGGGCAACGGTTTCTCGCAGGGAATGTGCCTTCAGCCAGATCCTACCATTGACGCCCACGGCAATCTCGTAGGGCAGTTGCCGGGTGAGCGAAGCGAGGGCGGGGCAGTTCTCTCGGAGCAGCAAGCGGCCCAGATTCAGGCTGCACTTAAAAAAGAATCCGTCGGCGAGCTGACCCAGTTTACCGCGCTTTCCATTGGAATTAACGCAAACCAGCTCTGGTTCGACGTCCGCGCTGGCGACCAGAACTCGCGCGTAGATGAGGTCTCCGGGATTCAGGTCCGGTCGGTTCTTTTTCGTGGCCGCCTCGAAGGAGAGGTAGGAGATGGACGCCATGTCCGCCGACCCGATGTCCACGCGGAACTGGTCGCCCGCCTTTGCCTTGACAATGCCCAGGACGAGGTCTCCTCGCGCCGGCACATACCGCCGCTGGTAGTTGTCCACCCAGAATGTGTTCGGTTCCTTGTGGCGAAGCGGCCCGGCTTTGCTTGCCACCACGGTTTCGTCCAGTCGCCGCAGTCCCGGGCCGAGAATCACCCGCTTGCTCTTGGCCAACTCTTCTATGGCCGCGATTCGGTCGCCGGGCATCACAATTGTGTTGCTGCTGCTCATTTTAATTTATTATTTTTGGGTTTATTTGTTTTGAAACAGAGAGTGTGCGCCGCGTGTGTTTTAAATAGGGTTGTTGATTATTTTGTACGATATTTTTAAAAATATCCGGCAACTCTAGTTTTAAAACATATGGTGTGGAAATGAAAAAATGTAGTATTTTTGTTGGTCCTACTATAAATGCTCTGCAACTTTTGAACAGCTGATCGTTGTAAGCGCGTGTTTAACGTATTTTAAATTTAAATTATTCTTGATAGAACCTGCTTTTTAAATTATTTATTTATTTTATAATTTTCACATTTACTTACGACTCACTATTTTTCTCTTCAAGACGGACATGCATTCCACAGCTGCTGTGTGGAACCCAATGCCTCTAACCTTGTGAAAGGTCAACAAAATATAGCAAAAACAATAACAACTATAGGAAAACGCACCCCTGGAGACGCATACATATAAAGAAAGCTCTCTCCATGTTTCACAAGGCAACAACAATGGCGAACTTTTTGCCGCTGCGCCGTGCGGTCCTCTCTTCGCTGCCGGCGTCGGCGTCGCAAATAAGCAGCGAAGCGGCGGGCGTTTTCTCTGCGGGTTTAATCGCGTTCAGAAGCAAATCGTCGTCCACCGGATTCAGATTTAAATTTCTGCAGTTAAGAAGAAGCTCCTGGTATGTATTAGTGCCAGTGTGTCTATATATATGTGTGTGCTCCAGCTATAAAACAATATTTAATAATTTAATCCAACAAAAGTTTGTCGCAATTTAAAATCCCAAAAAACGATGCGTTTTACTAGCGATTTCCAAGCGATTATCTAACAAATAGGCTGTGCAAAATCCTAATTGGGACGTCTGTCACTTTCCGGAAGAAATTAATGGCACCAATCAAATTATGTCAATTGGCAGCTAACTACTTTCGCTTTTTGCAACTTTATCTCCTGTATTTTATTGCAACAACAAAGGAATGATTCTGTATTACGTAATCTGCATTTTACTTGCAGTTTCTTTAATGATTTCCCATTTCTCAAATTGAACAGTAAAACTTAACTTTTACCGTTGCCAATTGGATTGCTCGCCAAACTTTTAAACAATTTAACAACAAACACACACATACTTGGATCGTGCCAATGCGTGTGCCCCATACACCCACAGTTTGATTCGAAACGTACGGCAGCTCTCTCTCTCCGTGACCGTGGACAAGGTCAAAATATACGGAAGGCTTGGGAGGCTTTTTCACGCATTTTCCTGATGGTCTGGGCGGCTACGGAGAAAGGGGAAACTCATTTGAAAGGTCATAGAGCTGCGGGGGAAGTTTGATGCTAAGAAAAATAGTTAAAAACCCCGGCCTACGGTCTGGCATCACTGCAAGCCGGCACCCGGCCACCTTTTTGATGCTCTCACTGACATCACTGACATTTTTGGGTAGAAATACATATGTATACCCGTATTTCATGCAGCGGTCCCCTAGGTACCCGCCCCACCACTTTTAGAGTGCAAAATATCGTCAAAGGGAGTGGAAAATAGAAGAAAATAACTAAAACCGGTCCATTGAGAGCGACCACTCGGTAGGGTCTTGGGAATTCTAAGCTTTTTGTGCATTTGGTGCATTTTGGCATTATTAAACCAAAAAGCGGCAGCAACACTGCACTTTACCGCCAAACTGCGAGAGAAAACTCGCTCCCACTGAGACAAGAAAAACGATTCTATTTTCGTTTGCGGAAAATGCCGCGCGTGTCACTGACTCTAAATAATTTTAGAAACATTTAATTGAAATCTGAAGACAAATTAAATATAGAAGACCGAAGAGGTGACTTTGAGAAAATTCCATGGAGAAAGTAAGAAAAGCGAGCGAGAAAATCGTATCTCATCTTTTGTTACACCAAAGTTTTGTAGATTGCAAGGGGCTTTGTAATAAATTATGAAATATGATTAATTAACACTGTTAGTATTATGATTGCTGGATTAAATTATTTCTTATGAAAAAATCGTAAATAATAGGAAAGAAATAAAATATTTGTTATTAAAACAGTTTGTAAACTTATATAGGAATAATATAATTGTTATACCCTTATCAACTGTCCTCTTTTTTAAAAACCACAATTTTAATTTGAAAACAATAATTATTCAGCACTGATTATGTGTGGTAAAAAGAGCATTTGTTTATAAAAGCTCTAAAACAACATTTCCAAAAAAGGCATTTTTTAAAATTTTTTATTTCGATAAAAACTACTTAAAACAAAGTAACCTTTGTCAACTGTTTAATAACTATTCATTAAGCTCCATTAAACTGCCTAATAGTCAATAAATAATAAGAAAATGGCTGGAATTTCGGGAATATTCTGGCATTCATTTAGCAGCAACAATATTGACACTCCTTATCTGCGGTCAGCTTTTGTTTTTAATTAAAAAACTTTTGAATTTAACACTAATTCGCTTTCCCTGGACTTTGGTTGTTTTTTGCAGTGACAGCAACAATATGACCATCAAAGCTATCAAGGCCCGTCAGATCTACGACTCCCGTGGCAACCCCACCGTGGAGGTCGATCTGACCACCGAACTGGGACTGTTCCGCGCTGCCGTTCCCTCCGGTGCCTCCACCGGTGTCCATGAGGCTCTGGAGCTGCGCGACGGCGACAAGGCCAACTACCATGGCAAGTCCGTGCTGAAGGCTGTCGGTCATGTGAACGACACCCTGGGCCCCGAGCTGATCAAGGCCAATCTGGATGTGGTGGACCAGGCTGCCATCGATAACTTCATGCTGAAGCTGGACGGCACCGAGAACAAGAGCAAGTTCGGCGCCAACGCCATCCTGGGTGTGTCCCTGGCCGTTGCCAAAGCCGGTGCCGCCAAGAAGAACGTTCCGCTGTACAAACACATCGCCGATCTGGCCGGCAACAAGGAAATCATCCTGCCCGTGCCCGCTTTCAATGTGATCAACGGCGGCAGCCACGCTGGCAACAAGCTGGCCATGCAGGAGTTTATGATCCTGCCCACCGGCGCCACCAGCTTCACCGAGGCCATGAAGATGGGCTCCGAGGTGTACCACCATCTGAAGAACGTGATCAAGGCCAAGTTCGGCCTGGACGCCACCGCTGTGGGCGATGAGGGTGGCTTCGCCCCCAACATTCAGTCGAACAAGGAGGCCCTGAACCTGATCAGCGATGCCATCGCCAAGGCCGGCTACACCGGCAAGATCGAGATCGGCATGGATGTGGCCGCCTCCGAGTTCTTCAAGGATGGCCAGTACGATCTGGACTTCAAGAACCCCCAGAGCGACAAGGCCCAGTGGCTGTCGCCCGACAAGTTGGCCAACCTGTACCAGGAGTTCATCAAGGACTTCCCCATTGTCTCCATTGAGGATCCCTTCGATCAGGATCACTGGGAGGCCTGGACCAACCTGACCGGTGCCACCACAATTCAGATCGTCGGTGATGATCTGACCGTGACCAACCCCAAGCGCATTGCCACCGCTGTGGAGAAGAAGGCCTGCAACTGCCTGCTCCTGAAGGTCAACCAGATCGGTACCGTCACCGAGTCCATTGACGCCCATCTGCTGGCCAAGAAGAACGGCTGGGGCACCATGGTCTCTCACCGTTCCGGCGAGACCGAGGACTCGTTCATCGGCGATTTGGTCGTCGGCCTGTCCACCGGCCAGATCAAGACCGGTGCTCCCTGCCGCTCGGAGCGTCTGGCCAAGTACAACCAGATCCTGCGCATCGAGGAGGAGATCGGCGCTGGCGTCAAGTTCGCCGGCAAGAGCTTCAGGAAGCCGCAGTAAGCGCGTGGCCAACTTCAAAATTCCAACCCAACCACACCGAAGACGCGCCGGCTGTGATCCAACCCGCTGCTAGATCTGGATCTGGAGAGTGGGACCTGGACGTGGCGGCAAAGAAGACACCACCCACGCCCCGGCGTGGAGCGATTCGGTGCACGTGTTCGTCATCCCCTTACTTTCGGAATTTGTGTCTGGCGCACAAATGAATCAGAATTAAATTACCAAAACCGTTTGCTGTCTCTTTATGCTTCGTTATTTAGACATTATTATTAATGTTAAACCATGATCTAATCATTATTTATAAACAAAACAATACACACAAAAAAACACTATCTACGAAATGAATATCCCAACTGTAGTCGCTGTAATTCTCTTGGAATTATAACCACCACAAAAACACTCTCTTACAGGCGTTACTCATTGCGTAAAGGGCTAAAAAACAACAACAATTCTAGTTCTTGAGTTCAGAATTTGTGTAGAAATTCTTGAAATCGAACATCGAATTTCAGTTTTTGAGGTTAAATAATAGACGAGAAATCCCCCACAGGAAAATAGACATATTTACCAAACTTACACTTACATTGAGAATGCGTACAAATATTCAATTTGTTAGTTGATGTGAAAATAAAAAAGATTACAAAAACATATGTGTGGAATTTTGAATTAATTTGTATTTAAACGGCGTTGCCAGATGGGCGCAAACTTGAAAAATTGGGTTTATAGTGGTTCCAAATTTTTTTCGCACGTTTTTGTTTAAAATTTTAATTTATTTATATTATAAATATTTAAATGTATGCAATATTATTAGATTTTGTTTAAATATTCTTAGCTCATATTGTATTGTCCCGCTTCTTCAATATCAGATAATAGAAACCAATTCAATGGATCCATTAAATATCAGCATATAACCTCGCAAATCTTATTTGAGAAATCAGCTAAAGGGGGAACAGAAAACCAGCCACAAAGCCACATCAAAACGCTTTACATTTGCAATCAAAATCGTGTTAGATTTATTGTTTCATAACTTCTTTTTAAACTAACTAGTGTCAATACTTTGCATTCGTTTTAAAATTCAACAAAATTAAAATCGTAGGAGAATCCGAGGTGAACAAGTAAAAAACGTAATAGTAGATAATGCATTCGATAATCATAAATTTAGCACATGGAGAAAGGTTAAATACAGCTTAGTGTAGGTGATGATAAATGAGTAATTCTAATAGGTTAACACAAAACGTAAGAGTAGCCAAAATGAAACAAGGTCACCAACTAAGGCACCGAATTGGTAGCGATCGCAATGGGCCATGTGGTGGGACCCTTGAGCACTATATCCTCCAAGGCATTCTTTATTTTGATGAAGCGCCGCTTAAACTCCAGACCACAGCCCTTGGACAGGCGGAAATCCACAAGAATCTTGCCATCCATTTCGATAATGTGCGCCTTGAACACCAGTCGCAGTTTGTTCCGATCGATGGTGGAAACTGTGACCACGCCATCCTCACTAACCTTGCATGTATAGCCACCCAGTCTTTCAATGGTGCCCACCAATCTTTTGATGGTGTCATCCCATCGTGTAGTAACAAAGAACCGCGTCATTCTGCGCACCAAGCGCTGGAAATAGTTCTGAGAGGCGCTGCTGCTCTGCGTTTGATTCATCTGCGTGGCCAGCAGTAGATCATCCAAAAGGGCAGGTTGTGAGAAGCAGTAACTAAGGCGTGCCTCCTGGGCCACATCCTGGCAATCGCCACCGCTATCCTTGGGCTTGGTACGACCGCCGCGCAGTCTCACATCGAACTCATCATCGCTACGCATAGTGGGCATGGGCTGAGAGCAATAGTTCCGCGATGTGGAATCATCCAGACCGTTATTCAAATGGGCGCTGGACTGCAGGCGCTGCCGCTTGGCCTTGGGCGATCGTATATCCAGGGCAGCCGCCGAATCAACCAGGTCAAAGGAACGATCTGTTTTGGAAGTGCAAAGAGAAGTTACAGTATTAGTTGGGGTTTCAAATTGAAGAAATGGAAATAAAGTTATTTTTTAGGAGAACAAATTATTATTTTTTTAAATTTAATTCACTGGTTTAGAATTATAAATAAATAAGATAAAGAACCAAAATAGTTTAAAATCATATGGGAATTTTGCCTTTTATAGTTTTAGTCTCTAACAAAATATAAACAAAAAGAAAGCACAAAATAAATACAATAACTCAAGCCATAAATGCAAAAACCATTTGGTTTTTGGTAATCAAGCTCTATGGAAAATTTCAAAGACCACCATACAGCTAAAATCACCAAAGAGCAAATAATATGCAAACAAAAAATGAGCAACTCATTAAGCAATAATAAACAATAAATAATAAAACACGCCGTAATAATACACCTTACTTATCCGGTTGTATTTAAGATGCTTTAACCTGCACACCGCCAATGCTTTGGTAATCTAGCTTTATGAAGTAGTAAAAATCTATCATACAGCTAAAGCGCCAAAGCGTCGGCAAAGCAGCCTCGGTTTAACGTTACCGAAACACTTAAGAACACTTTAATTTAATTTATTTTTTGATATGGATGCGGTTGCCTCACCGACAGCCTAGGCACAGAGAAACTCTCAAAACTTTCGCAGGCATTTGAGAGTCACTAAGTACCTGAGCCATCATCAAGTGGGCATTAGAAATTCAGCACTTGAAACACACTACTACACAAGCACTTTTCTACACTGATGTAAATATAATTATTAAAGTTATTACCATGCTCGGCAAACTGCATGTTGCACCACTTGTGATCGAGGATCTTCTCTAGCGTTAACCGCGTGCCCGGACTAGTGGCCAAGACTTTGCGTAGCAGTGATATGGCCAGGGTGTCTAGCTTGCTCCAGGGTGTTTGCATTTGCCAGTGATCATTATCCTTCCAGTTGGTAAACTCCGTGCAGGCAGTGGAAGGCTGATCCCAGGGCAGTTCTGAAAGAGATCGTTAATCAGTAAATATTAGCTTTTATTTGATAAAGACATAAATAAATCTAACATAAATAAAAATGATAACTTGAACATTCCGTTATTATTGTTGTTTGCATTGTTGCTGGTGCGTTGTTTAAGCAATTTAAGCTGGAGCTTTGGTATAAAAGCTTTAGATGATATACAATGTGCGTGTGAAACAATCTACAGCTAGAATACCAAAGAAACAGCAAAAATGATAAAAGAGAGTGCGAGCGAGAGGAGAAAAATATATGTGAGCAAAGAACCAATAAAAAAAAGGCAAAAATATATATATATATGCAGGTGATTCCGTTATTATGCAAGGCGATGTCTGGAGGAGTTTCTTATTTTCTTTCTTTGTTTTTCTTTCACTTTATTATTTTTTTGTTTCCTACATGAGAGTGCACGAAAAATCATTAAAGTATATGAAATTAATTTAATTTAAAGAAACACTCGAGTCTTTTGGGGAATAAAGCACTTACCGCCCGCCAACATGGTGACTAGGACAACGCCACATGACCATATATCCGCCGGCTGGGCATGATACGATTTCTGGAGCACCTCCGGCGCCACATACGGCAGGGTGCCGCACCGTTTGTCCAGCAGTCGCTCCTTGCCCTTGCATCTGTTTCCAGTGACCAGAAATGATTGGCGATTCAAGTGAGAGTGTGGAGTACATAAAAAGAAGAAACAGAGAGTTAGAATTGTTTCAGAAGCTTTTTACTACGGTTAGAGATGGTACAGGAGAAGATTAGGAACTAAGAACTAATATTAGTCCCTGGATTTAAAAAAAAATGGTCTCAACTTTCTAGTTATTAGTTTAAGAGGTGATTTGATATGTTTATATATATTTAATTAATATTTTGTTACTGTGTTTATATGGAAACCAATTGTTTCCAGTTTCTCTGTTTATTTAAAATGCGTCACTCTTTTTTATAGGCTGAAAAACATAAGCTTACGATACAATTGTAAACTTGA
The DNA here is from genome assembly GCA_008042635.1 of Drosophila nikananu. Taxonomy (NCBI): domain Eukaryota; kingdom Metazoa; phylum Arthropoda; class Insecta; order Diptera; family Drosophilidae; genus Drosophila; species Drosophila nikananu. Next base: position 48,652 of record VNJV01002153.1, read on the forward strand.
TTAAGTTCCTCTTATTAAGCGTATTTATGGCTCTAAATTCACGATTTAGTTGAAGTATATTTATGAAGTATTTAACTGAGTTTTCGCTTAGTTCAGAATTAAACTCACTCTACGGGTCATGAGTTTGGCTGTGTGTTTGTGTGGCCTCAAGCGACGCTTTCAATTAACAATTCTGCTTGTTGCACAGTTTTCGCTGAAGAAGTTTTAGCCACAGCGCTAATGGATTTTAGACGTTACCAAACATTTGTTAAAACCGTTTCTAGTTTATAATTAGCTCTGCAACTTAAACCACATTAAACATTACTCAGTACGTAAAAAAAACCGTTTTATATAAACTGTATTAATAAAACTATAGAATTTTCGTTGTACCTAATACCTAAACATGGTGGCCATGCCAAAGTCAGAGATCTTCACATTGTCATGCTCGTCCAGCAGCAGATTTTCCGGCTTCAAGTCCCGATGAGCGATGCCCCGCTGATGCAAATAGTTTAAGCCGGACAAGAGCTGTGTGAAATACCGCTGGGCCTCGTGCTGTGGCATTCCAACATCGGGCTCTGCAAATAAAATTGAAAATGGTTCAAGGAATCAATAAATTTATTGGCTAAAAAAATCATAAAAAAATTAATTTAATCGCTAAAATTGAATAAGAATTTATAACACGTTTTGCGCAATGCAATTTATATTGAGAGAGCCTCTGTTCCCATTTATGTATGTATATATTTCTATTTCCTGCACGAATATTTCCCTGCACAGAGCACAAATGCATGGAAAATGGGAAAAATGTGCAGTGGGGCAAAAAACCAACCCGGGACAGGCGGAAAAACAAATGTAATGCGTTCTGTTGTACGTCGGTGTAAAGGATTTATGGGTTTAGCCGGGTCGCCCAGGTGAAACAATAACAGAAATTGCAACAGCAACAAAAATACAATCAACAGCTTTATGCAATTTTAATCTATGGCCCCAACTACAGCACAGAGAATGTCAAGAGGTTTGTTTACCTGTTGGTTTCCCTGTCATCCTTCTCTCTCAATTGGCTTAGTTTTCTTTTGAACATTCTGACTGTACAATCCTTCAACTTTTGCCTAAAATGTATACGGTTTATTCAGTATGACAGTAAAACATTGAAAAATCATTGGTTTAAATAACTTTTTAGCTACTTTGAAGGTAAAGCTTTGCTCGGAAGAATACTACATGCAAAGGAGTCATTTCCGACCATATAAACCATATATATTCTTGATCAGCATCATCAGTCGAATCGATCTGGCCATGTCAAGCATAAAAAAAATTTTAACCAATTTTTTAAAAAAAAAAGTAAGGGGTTACATCGTCAAAATTGTCACAAATTGGCCAAAAATTAGAAATCAAGTTTTAAATGCAGTAAAGTTCTCCTATAAAAATCACGAGGAAAAAACCAAACCAGACTGAAGTCGGTTGAGTTTAAGCCAAGTTAAGGCATAAAACCAATTAAAGAGTTAGCGATTTTTAAGCCAAAAATTTACCCATTTTTTCAAAAAAACTTCACCTCGTCAAAATTGACAGACAGATGAGATGAGAAGAGTAACAAGGAATAGGAGGTTACAAGAGGGAGAGAACCTAAAAGCTAGACAGATTAAATTTCCACCGTCTTTCACTTGATTGACTGTCAAAGGCAGCCACAGCATCCTGCAATTCAGGGATCAAACGTCATTTCCTCTCACATCCATGGCCTTTCCTTATCACCTATTGATTTTCCTCTTCTGTGCATTGTTTTCTGCTCTTGACTTCTTTGAAACAGAAACAGGTAAAAAGATAAAAGCCAGAGGCAAAAAATAATGTTTAGAAATTAGTTTTGATGAAAACTTTGACAAATTGATTGAATAAACATAATAGGAGGAGTAAAGTATGCAAAAAAGCTTAGGCATAAAAATTAAATTCATAATTCATAATTCATAATATCTTCTTTAAATTATTGAAGTTTTAACTAAGAAAAACCTTTAAAGTTAATTTTATTTTGTTTAATAATTTATAAGTTAGTTATTACTTTTCACTTTGAAGGCAAGCAAAGAGTTGAACATCTGCTTCACTTTCCAATTTTAAGTTTTAATTACTTAGGCTTACCATTTTATTATTAAAAAATAAATAACCTAAGAGTCCTGCGAATAACCCAATCTTTACTTAAAGATCCTCCAAACCAATTAACTAGGAAAAACCAAACCAAAATTCTTAAGACCTTTTGTAAGTCCCCCTTAAATTTTGATAAAACTTTCCTCTAGCAAAAATTTTAACAATTTTCCCTTGGGAGCCCTCTGAAATATTTTCTGCTTTTTGTTTATGTCGCTCCCGCTGGCTTCTTGTCACTCCCAATTTGTAAAGGCCTTAAAAGTTGACTGTGCGACAGATAAAGTTGTGTAAGTGTGCCACGCCCACATCTATGTGGAAGAGCCCATCTGTCGGTACTCATTCCGTGAGTGTGCCACATTGTTTGCCATTCATTTATCATGTGGCATGTTGCTGGTAGCTGGCGCCATTTGCACAACTCTTTTGGAATTGATGAAATTAAATGGAGGTGCAAGTGCATCCTCCACTGAGGGAAAGTATGATATTTCACATACTTTATTATGTAAAGGGTTTTTGCAACACTACGATACTAAAAATTCATATTTAATTGTAATTATATGACCAAGAATTGATTTAAAATTTGAAATTTTAAAAATATAGGGATTCTATTTTTTAAACTAAATAAAAAAATAAATTTCCTGTTTCTCTGTAGGGAAATTCTCTTCTTCCTGTTTCAAAAATATACATTAAACAATAAATATTGACTCGAGTAAAGCAAATAAAATCTGTGCGAGATGAGAAGTATGCAGCATTTGCATAAATACGAAGCCGCAAAATAAAGACGTCCTCAGATGAAAGCAATAAAAATGCAGCAAGCATGTCCGTAACATTTTAGCATAATTAATTGCATTTCACACGAGAGAGAGAGAGGTAGAGAACGAGTCCCGCCCAGCACTTAATAATGGTAAAATATATGCAAGGCTATGGAAATGGGGGAAATTACTCGAAAATTTCATTTGTAATTGAAGCATAATTTATATTGAACCCCAAAGAGGAGATACGGAAAGGGGAACTGTCTGGGGAATCAATGTATAAGCCATCATGGGGGGGGGGGGGGGGGGGGGGGGGGGGGGGGGGGGCGCTCTGATCCTGCTCCCTCATCCTTTGGGCGTATAAGCTTAATGAATGCATTTCGAGGCAAACAGACAATTAAACTCACACACTTACACACTCGCTGGCAGCGAGGACATCTGGCAGTGTGTGAGTGCGGCTCCATTATGTTTCATTTGCATATTGAACCTATTTATGGCATCCCACCATTCATTGCACTCCGCATGGCACCCACCTACACCCTCTCTCTATCATACCTCCCTTTCCTGCACAATTTCCTACATTTCCCAGGATTTTCCCTGCCCGCCCAAAACAGGCGCTAGACCGCACATATCACAGTTGCTAAAATCGCGAGGAGATGGCAGCGTGATTTCAGCGGAATCCTTTCTGGCATGTCCTGGGTGTTGAAATAATTCATTGGGATAGTCATCATTCAAGTTAAAAGGGAACAACAGAATCACTGCCTGTCATTTCAATAATTATTTTTATCAGTCATTATCAAGTTACCAAATAAATGCCATTCATCCGTCATGTTTTTAATATAAAGAACAAATAACAACTGTCAGCCATTTATCAATCTCAATAAAATGAAAATGTTTTACTTAAAAAGTGAAAACGGTGAGTTAATTACTATAAATGAGGTGTGAAAATGTTTATATATTCTTCAAATAAATAGATTTGCTTGCAACGTTTTTATGCTACCTTCCTTGAATTAATATGATTATTATATATATGTGATATATAATGACATTAAATTATTACATTAAAATTCCCTGTTATTATTAAGACATTAATTATTCATAATTTCAAATCTTAGTGTTTTTTATGCTTTAATTGTTATATTTTAATAAGTGCTACAAATATATTTAGAAACAGTCTAGTCTGTTAAAATGAATTTAAATTGCTTCGAAAACCCGTCATTTAAATATGAAAAGAATCAAATTTCTTGTAAATTTCTTTCCTCTCGTAAGATGCAACATTTTGTGGCCTGTTTTAGAGCCGCCTTTAAAGCCTTTTCATATCTATCAGTTTCTTGTATATAAACTAATTTACCTTAAAACCCACATCTTTCCTTACCCATCACTCTGTGGCACTCACATCACTAGATATCATTAAAAATGGCTTAGCAACCGGGGACTAAATATGGCTGCCACATTGATTATTACACCAGCTCGCCCATGCAACACATCCCCCGCGGAGGAGCAAAGTGGTGGACGATACCGAGAGAGCCAATAGTGATGATGATGATGATGATGATGATGATGATGATGGTGATGATGCCGATGGTGGCAGTGGCAGCGATTGGGAATAGGCGAAATCAGGGGGTGAATTCCAAGTAAATGAGTAGCACGGCGGAGGTGGCAATCAATGCAAGGACGCCACTTCCATTAGGGGCAATCTCGCTATGTTTCCCCACACTCCACCACCACACCGCTGACCTTTTGCCAGCCAAGCAAGCTGTTAATATTTATGAAAATGCCACGAACTTGGCACCTACTACATACCAAACATACAACCACCCATACAACACCACACTTTTCCATTTCCAATTTCCCTGCCCGGGACAGTTGGCAAATTGTCATTGCAAGTGACAGAAAACTGGCGTAATCAAGATTCGTATCTACTTGTCGCTCTGATTTGTTCCTCTCTCCCGCTGCTCTAGGAGAATCCGTGTTCCATTTCGATTCGTTGGATGATTTTGCTGGACGAGCACCGAGCGGCGGGTGGACCAACAAAAAAGGACACCCAACACAACACAACAATTTCCACGCCGTCAGTCAAGACTGAGCTTGTCTCTGGCATTTCTCTGGGTTCGCATCCCAGCAGCACATTGGCATATTTGCCTCGTCTGGCCGACGTCTATATGGTCTGACATCTGCTCCCGACTAAGCTCCTTCCCCTTTTTAGGTTCCGTCGTCTGTGTTTGAGTTTCGGATGTCGGGATGTCGGGATGCCGCGACACAGATGCCATAATAATAATATGCCATTTAAAAGGAGACGTCTAACCAAATCATATTTAGCACAACAATGCTGACAGACAAATATTTAAAATGTAAAAATATTCATACAAAGGAGGAGAATTTTAAAATAGAATTATGTTTTAATGAGGGTTTAAACTGCTAAATTTATCGCTAAAAAATCTGTAAGCACATACATAAGTATGTATTTTTAAGATCTAATTTTTATATGATTTAAGACGACTTTGTCAAGATCATGGTGAATTTTACTACGGATTCGGGCCTATACCAAAGATAACTGGTTTATAAACTTTAAGTAGTTGCCTGGGAAGAATTTTGTTTTGAAAGGGTGTTCAGTTGGACAAGTAATCTTTCGGAAAAAATATATTTTTAATGAAAAACCAGTATAAATCATTGTTTAAAGCTCTTAAAAATGTACCTTACTTTAACTCACCCACTTTTCTTAGATAGAACACTTTTTTTCATATTTAACATGTAATCAATATAAACTATCTATACAGTAATTCAACCAAAAAGATCTAGAAACATGTAACCAGCATAATTGGATGCAATAAATAACCACCGTTTTCTGATAAACCTTAATCTAAAAATGAGTTACAATAAAAATAAATGTATGAATTATTACCAAAAAGCATATATATAAAACCCTTCCATTTCCTGGGCATATCTCCAGCACATAAATTAAATTCATATCAAGATACATCCATATAAATAACACTCACCGATTCGATCGAATAGTTCTCCGCCGGCGGCGTATTCCAGAAAAATGTACTCAACGCTGCCCTGCGAGCGCTTGCCAAAGAACCGCAGGATGTGCGTGTCCTGGAGCATCTTCTGTATGCACACCTCCTTGCGTACCGAGGTCGCTGCATCCGGATGCTTCTTCAGGTCCACCATTTTCATGGCCACAGCCTCGCCAGTCTGTCGATTGATTAGCAGCTTCACCCTGCATCACAATAGTATCCGAAAACAAGAGGAATCGAAGGATTAGTAAGGGATTTTTTTTTAGAAGCGCGGGAGGACACTGCAGAATGCAGTTGCATCTTTGGTGTCTGTGTATCGACTGCTCTCCGTCCGGGTGCAGTGAGTCTGCCGTATGCCATTGTCGTGCTCCCGTATTCCTCGAATTCCCCGGATCTGGACACCGGGGACATGCGCACTGGAGAGCTCCATGAAAGCGAACACAGAGCGGGAGTTTTGCGGGATGAATGTATACAGCGAATACGCCGGAAAAGTGCGTTTCAGTTACGGCTTTCCGTTTTTTTTTTGTTATTCTCTTTTTTTTTGTATTTTGCTCTTTTGCAGCATTTCCGGTTTATTGACTTTAACGCACACATACAGGCATACGGCAAACCACACAACCGAATAATAGATTTGGAAAGTCAGAGTTAAAATTATGCTAGGAGAACCTCAATTTTATAATTTCGAAATGCAATTAAAAAAAATAACATAAGAATAATAAAAAGTAAGGCTTCCTTTTATTTCTAATTATTAAATTGTCCTTTTTATATCATTTTGAATGGTGTACATTTATAATGTTTTCAAAGCTTTATAATTTACGTTCAAAATTTTTCAGACTACATTTCGATATTAATCATTTTGTTGGAAAGATATTTAAATTTAAACTAAATTCTATAAAAATATATTCACAATTTAAAGGGATTCTTCAAAATGTCTAATTGAGTCTTTATATTAAAGTAACTCCTTTATCTAATTAATTTGTTTCTAAGCTTTTTGTTATTTCTATGTTGAAAACTCAAATATTCTAGAACTGATGAAATTCCACGATTTGTTTTTTAAATAAGGACTTGATGAAATAAAACATTAACTAAGCTTCAACAACACTCACTCGCCGTAGGCTCCTTCGCCTAGCGTTTGGGCCAGGGTCCATCCCTCGACAAACTCCCTGGTGGCTACCGCAGGACCAGTTCCCGTCCCCGCTGCCATTCCTGATCCCACTACGGTGGAGGCCATTGGTGGGCTTGTCCTTTTGTTCACAGTGGGCTGTTCCCTCGGGTTGTTGCCGTTGCTTTGTTGGCTAGTGTTGATGGCTCAATATCCTGTTGGCAGCCGCTTCCTGTATCCGTGTCCTTCTGCTGCTGAATTCATGCCGCCATGTGCATTGCTTTTGCGGCGTTGTCCTTGTCATCTGCTGCCGAATTCTCGCGGGGCTTTCGGCACCTTGTGCATATCTGTAGAAAAGCTGAAAACAAAAACATAGCAATTAGTAAAAGGTTTGCCGAAAGGATTAAAATAAACTGCAAAAGGAAAACAGAGAAAAATACAAACAAAAAGGAGACTGTGGACGGTGGATCCTGTCTAATTTGTGTTCCACGATTCCACGATTCCGCACTGTCATTCACATTTACGCACACTCTGACACACACACACTTCCCAACACCAATGCAGAATGAAAAGCACATGGGGATGCTGAAATTCACAAACTTGGTGGTGTACAGAAGAGAAAAGAAGAAGACTATTTTTGTCGTCCTTTTGCATTAATATTTCATCCTTTGGCATGGTCATGGTTTCGTTCGTTTGTTCGTTCGGTTATCCTCTCGGCTCCTCTTTCGTCACTCGTTCTGCGCAGTCGCCTTTTAGCCTTGGCGGTAGAAAAAAAAACAACGAATCGGGAATAGAAGCGAAGGATATGATTAGAGTAAAGCACCGAGAGGAGCACACGCACAGTGGTTGTTAAGCTTTACATGGAAAATATATTACATTAACAACTAGCAAATGAAAATATTTAAAGTAATTATTTTGAGACATCTTAATATCACAAGTGATATTTTAATACTTTTCCTATTTTCCCTATCCCACCCACTGTACTGTTTCTAGTTGTTGCAGATTTTGCGTAGGTATGTACCTATTACTATTCCTCTTGTGTGGGTGGTTTGGAGTTTTGGTGTGAGAAAGGGAGAGACAGGAGCAGCATCAACAGTCAGCGAACTTGACTCCTGTCGTAGTCGCTCTTCTTCCTTTTCCCTCCTCCTGAACATAATGCGTGCTGATGCTGTCTCTCTCTCTCTAAAAAGCTCAGCCTGTTCCACCTCCAGTTCCCTACGAAACTTCATCCCACCACCAATCTTTCCAACTCTCTTGCTCTCTATCTCTTGCAAAAATATGACGTAGTTGTTATGCTTGACTAGCTTTAATTAAATATCCGCCGTTTTGACTCTCTGAGCTTGCGCTTCGAAGAGAGGACATTGGTTGCGTTGGGAGAGGAGAGGATGATTCTTCTTCTTCTTCGTGCACTTTACCGGTGATGCTGCGTTGCCGCCTCTCTGCCCACGACGACCGCGCTGCCGCTGTTGCTTTTTCTTGTTCAACAGGCACTATTAACATTTTTATATCCCGCTGGTCTGTATGTGTGTACATTCAACAGAGTGGAATTTTTTCCCTTGCATTTGTATTGGGGCGAGAACTTGTATCTGTATGTGTGTTCCTTTTCGTGTGTGTGTGTGTGAATGTGCGTACAAGGGTTTCCTTTCTTTTCCTTTTGCACTTTTTCATGTAAATTTTCTTGGGCTATTTTTAGGTGTCCGCCATTTAAGGAGCTTCCTTCCTTCCTAGTGTAACTTTTTCCCTTATAAAAATCCTTAAATAATTGAAAAGTTTCTTCAAGGTATCAAGTTTCTGCATTCGCAATCAGCTTCGATTGTCATGCAAATTGAATTGCGGGATTATGATATCAACGGAGGGGATATATAGAAGGAATAGTTGTCTCTGGGTATCCTTTGTTGTTGACGGTCTGAAATTTACTTATAGGGGACTTATCTGTATTGTCCTTTATAAGACACAGTAAGAAAAAAAAAAATGTATCAAAAATATAGAAAGGAAAGAAATCTAGTACACTTCTATTATTTTTCTCCATTTAATATAAATTTGTCATATTCATGCGCTTTAGTTTATCAAACATTTTTTCCCCAAAAAACCCCCAAAGTTCGGTTAATTTGTTTGAGAATATTATTAAACGTCTGATAAATTATTCACAAACCCTTTTCGTCGCCAGGTGACAGAATATGAACGGTAAACGAGGCGGAGATGTGGGAGACAGGATAACATGTGTTGCACAGGTTAAGCTTCAACTTAAAAGTGAGAAAATTGGTGGCAGGGGGCCCGAAAATGGGTAAAAGGGGATGTGTCAAAGCACGTGTCGACAGCCTAAAGGGAAAACCTCAAAACGGAACGGCAACGGGAACGGGAAACGGAGGACAGATGATACCGGATGAGTAATGAAACTCCACTAAAAACTTTGACAAGTTTTCGCAAAACTTTCCACAGCAGCAGCAGCCGGCCATCGGAAAAAAGTTCAGCCAGAGATATCAAAGTTGGAAAAGTATGTTATGGACCAAATTCAAGCTTATAAGGAAGGAAGGAAAGTGGAGGACGAAATTAGTTTCAAGCGCGTTTCTCAGTTGAAGTTTAGCCAGAAGATCTCTGAAGGAAAACTTTAAGTATGAATAAGTCTTCAGGCCTTTTACTTAGGCTTAAAGTTGGGAAAAACTCAGAAGATATCTAAAGTTTTTCAACCTTGCTTTTGTATGCTTAAAGATCTTTTAAAAGGTTATGTAAACATAACGATACACTCAATTTAAACAACTCCCCTGAAAGTTGAACCCAAATCATTGAAAAATTGTCACCTGTCAAGGCAATGCTTTATAAATGATGAAAATGTTCCAGCCAAGAACCATAAATTTGTCTTGCCTTTTGTAAAATTATTCAAGGAACCCTTTTTTATCACCAACTCCCGCCATCACAAAACAAAAGTAAATCGAAAGAGATTTTTTCCTGCCCCGATCAGATAAATGTCATGCCCTAGGAACACTTTTGATTAGCTTTTTGTAATGGAACCTGGGGAAACTTCCTATGACTAAACAATTTTGGGGAAATGAAGTGCACAGCATAAGGAAAACAAGAAAAACCGGAGAAGGGCGTGTGAGTCACAGACAGCTGGAAAGGACCCGAAAAAAAACACCCAACAACAGAATCCTAAACAAACAAGTTACAGAGTTAAAATCAAATAAAATTAAAGACTGAAACGAAGCGCACACACATTGAAGACTGAAAAGCGACGGGGCTCGAGGTTGTTGGGGTTGTTGAGTGGGTGGAAATGGTGGGGTAATGTAAAGTGCACACTGTACAGTGGAGATTGGAGCGTGTCTTTGTTGGCTCACCAACACAGTCGAACATTCAGTTACACACCAACATTTTCATGGTGGCAAAGGCTAAAAAGCGAGTCAAGTTGAAAAAAAAGGGGAACTAAAAAAAGGAAATTGTGTTTCGCGCAGAAATGAAGGAGATGAGAGTCTCCTCTAACTACTTTTAAACTGAAAAAAATAGTTATAGATATTTATTTATATTATCTACTTTAACTTATTTTAATTAAAAAAAAGCGTTAAATTATTTCAATTCTTTTTAGATTTCCAACTTTAATCCTAAGGAAAGGGACACTTTAAAACTTATTCAATTCCAATTAAAAAAGTTATTTTAAGCATAAAACCGACTGTCCAGATTTTTAAGTGTAGTCCTGGACAAGTGGCTTTTCTAAAGAAGAGAAGCGTCGAAGGGAAAAACTAGTTGCCGTCTGAGTGGGCAAAGGAGCAGACAGTAAACCGGCAACGAGCAAAATTAATGACATTGTGGCGCAAGTCACATCCAGTCTGGGGTACGGAGTTCAAGTCCAGTGCTAGAGTAAGTCAGAATATCAACGTCCAAGTCCAGGCCATGGTCAGCAAGCTGGTTTTATTGGCTAAAAAGCCAGAAAGCCCTGTAACGACGTGGGCTAATGGCTAATCCGAGCCCATTAGTTGCTATTTCTAACACAGGGGATTGGATTTACCCCAGCCCGTAAGCTCTGAGCTCAGCATAGATTAGAGGAAGTGGATTGCAGTAAACAAATTTATGAATATTCTTTTATGATTTGACAGACAGTTGCAAGGCACGAGACTACGGTGGAAAAATAGGAATTAAAATGGAAAAGGGAAGTAAAGCTATTTAAATGCTTGATTTATGGAAATTCGTTTTAAGAAGTCGATTATAAATTTGTGTACTGCATTAAAATATAGTTGAACACATCTAAGATCGACATTTTTGTTTTTGACAACTGAAAAAAGTCTATAAAATATATTCTCGTTATATAGTGGGCTTGAAACTATTTTTAAACAATATTTCGAAAATGCTATTGAAGATCAAGTAAAGCATAAAAGCATTAAAAACCCACAAGGAGATGAGGCACACTCCCAAGAAACATTATGATCTGTCGTCTCTCGTTTGTGATGAATGATATAGCCCACTAATTGCAGGAGAGAAGCTGCTCTGCTTTATTGATCGCTTGGGGATTATGTAGATGCCAGGCCAGGCCAGGCTAGGGGTCTGTCCTCCATAACTTTTTTGTATTATTTTTTCTTGTTTAGCACTTTGCATTTTATTTACCAGTTACAGACCCGAGCCGAACCTCAGACGTGAGACCAGACTTGGGGGTAACCCAGGCGGCTCTTGGCAACAGCGGGGAAGCAAAAACTTCGTTGCCAGGACCGAGGTGTGTGTCTGTCTATGTGTGCGCCTGTATCTGTGCGAGGCCGATAAGGCTAAGCAAATACGAGTTTTGTAAAGTATTTCAATTTGAACATTCGCTTTTTTCCCATCTTATTTTATGCTTCCCGTACATGAAGCACGAGATGAGGCAGCGCAAGGAGGCTGCGAACAGGAAAGCCAGCAATGAGAAAGATATTGCATGGCCATAAAAAAAATACACACAGATACTCCACACACTCGCGCGTACAGAGAGAGAAAGGGACGGGGCCTAACAGGCCGGCCGGCAGACACCACGGACAGGACAAGTGGCCAGGCCAGCGCTGCAAGTTTTTTTCCTTGTACTTTTTATTTTTTATCTGTCGTTTTTTCTGCTTGCTTTTCCCCTTGCCTCGCTCGAGTTTTTCCTTTTTATTTCGCGGGCGTTGCACAAAAAAATGAGCTGGGGGAAAAGCAGCAACTAAAAAGTAGGAATAAAAACTTTAAAGCAGCATAAGCAATTAGTTGTGGTTTATAGGCTTCATAAAACAATAATAAATGATCTGTTATTTTGTAAACTTTTTTGAATATATCTGCATATAAAATGTAATAACTAAATCAATATAAATTTTTTCTAAAAACCTACAGTTAAATGAAAATGAAATTAAATTTCTTTCCTCATTAACAGTCTTTAATAATTGTTTAATTAAAATTTTGAATAAATTATACAACAAGTTTATAATTTTACAACAATGTAATATAGGGTTTTAAAGTTTAAAAAATGTGGAATATTCAATTAGTTAATTAATTAATCCTTTAAAATGAGTTTGTTATCAAGATAGAAAGGCTTTTAATGGTCGTACAGGATCCTATTTGATGACATTATCTTAAAATTAATTGCAAATCGGTATAATGGCTGGATTTTAGGAAATAAGAATTAGAATTTTTGTAAACACGAATTTTAGTTTTGTTCTGAATAATTTTGTAGTATCCGAACACGGAGAACAGAAGAACATGGTCAAGAATGTATTTAAAAATGAATTAAACTGTTGTTTTGAATTATTATGTATTTAATTTGATGTGTCTAAAGATATTCCGTAAAGTTCGTAACAGATCAGTATTATTCAACGGGTATTAAAAACTGTAGAAGCATTAAGTACTGAATAGCAAAAAGAACATATTTAGAACTCAAAGGCTAACTTCTGGGGATAACAACTTTACCACAAATCTCTAATTAATAATTATAAAATTATAAAAGGAATATACAGATTTTCTTACTTTTTCAACGATTCTCCACATTTTGTGTTAGCGATTTAGAGCAATAGAGTGCACAATAGAACCAAAGATGTTTCTTTGAAGGCTTCCCCTTCTTGTTCTGCTTCTTCGGGTTCATCATCTTGTCTTCTTCTTCTTGGAGCTTTAGGAACTACCCCGATACCGAAAAACGGAGAAACCGAAAAAGAACCGAACCGTTTTCCTTGATTATTTGGATTTTGCCGAGAAAGTCACCACTGAGCAATGTCTGCCGTCTCTTTTCTTTTTAGCCTCCTGAATGGATGTGACACACACACACGCGCAAGCAAACACAGACAGGCTGGCAAAGAGACGTATCCGGTATCCTGCGAGCCGCGTTTTGTCTGTATCCCAATTTTGGTGAAACCGCCGCAGCCTCGTGGTCCTTGCACTCCGCCATCTCCGCTTTCCCCTGTCGGCTGCCGTTCGATTCGATTAAAAAGTGTTTCTACCAGTGTAGTAGTAGAGTTGTACTACTATTAATTTACTATAACGAAGCGGCTTTGTTTTTTCTTTCGGTAATTTTCCATGATCCTGTTTCCGGTTCGTCCTGTTTGAGAGATGATTTCCAACTGCCGCTTGTTCGCACCGAAAGCCTCAGTAGAGACCGAAACTTCCAGAGAGACCGGGAGAGCCCGAGAGCGGGAGAGAGCTTACGCTTGCGCGCGCCAAAAACAAGTAGGGGGATAGATAGGGATGCCTCTTCCACTCTCTCTCACAGCATCTGGCACGTTAGCTCAAGTTCAGCAATGTACAGTGGGGCAATCGTCCTTTTAGAGTTATTATATTAGAATTAGAAGCTGTGAGACACCATGGGTTAAACTCCGTGGTAGGTAGGTATTAGTGGTCAGGCCCCTTTCTGGAGCCTCCAATTAGAGCTGGGCTCCTTTTTGATCTAACTCCGTGGTACTTCTCGGTAGTTTTTTCAACTAGCTTACGTCAAACTGGTCCTTTCATTTCGCTAAAGTGAATTATTTTCAAATTAGCTGCATTTGTTCAACTGCATGCCCACTGTGCGATGTCAACTCTGCCCATGGTGACAGAGGCAGCGGCTGAGCTAAAGCAGAAAGCCGGCTGCCGGCGAGGGCTGTTGCTCCTTTGGGCTCTACCCCCTCCCTTTCCTACCACTGCCCACCTTTCGGCAGCTTGAACGTCAGCTTGAGTTGACGTCGCGTCAGAAACTCTCGCCAGAGCTCGTGTGCGTAGGAATTGGGGTGGACCTTGTCTGACTGCAAAACATAACATTTTAACATGATTTATGAATGTAATTTAAAATACACCAATTGATCTCATGTTGCGCTGAGGCTGGAGAAGCTGTAAAGATTTACAGCTCTTATAGAGATGGATTTTTTTACTATTTGGTCCACCCAAAAAGAGAGCTTGCACATATTTATTTTAATAGCTTGCGCCATTTGTCGAACTCCTTCTTTATTTTTGATTTTGCTTCGCCTTTCGCTCATCGCGTAAAACTGAGACTTCGACTCGTTTACATATAGACCCTACATATGTACATACATATATAAATATGTATATAGAGTCTGGCCATCTCCTTCCATCCCCCCTTTTCAGCCATCCTCCTTCTTTCGCTGACTGGACTGCCTACTACATTAATATTTATTCATGTGTGTTCGTGTGCGTGTATATTTAAACAAAACAACAACTACAGCATCAATTCCACCAACAACTTTGGCTTGACAACCCCGCAAAAATAAGAAAAGGAATAAGGCAAACCGTAAAAAGAAGAAAGAAACAAAAGACGCACGCGGTTGCCACGGAAAATGAAAACTTGCAGTTCTTGGCGCATGGTAAGGTATCTTGTGTGCGTGTGTTCACACTCTTGGGCGAGAAAAGAAGCTGCGAGCAAAAACGAGATGAGAGAGCAACAGCCGTCGCGAAAAGGAGACAGACAAAACGAGGCAGAACAACTCCCACCACCCAAATACAGTAATACTTTCCTAAAGCTGATTGTCAAAAAGCCAGTTCAAACAAAGCAATTTTCAGTTCAAATAATTTGTTTTTATTATTTCACTTATTTGACATTACAAAGTTTTGTAAAGAGATATTAAAAACTTTGGTAAAATCTATGAAATGATAGAAATATGAAATATTGCTCGAAGAAATAGAAGTTCGACTCTTCCAGCTCCACCTAACATGCACTCCTCCTCCAAATCCCGGAGAATTCATTTCGTGATGTGAGCAAATTTCCTCGTGTATTCCTCCCGAGTCTGTGGGACAGATTATTAGGCTTAATTGATTGGCGCGTCGGTTTCGCCAAATTAATAATAGTTCCACACACAAGGACAATAACAGCAGGGGTTTGGGTGTATTATTGATTAAAGATGATTACTGCTCACTCCATTATTTTTGATAAGTTTGCGAAATGTTCGCTTCATCCACTGATTCAATTAGGGAAATTGAATGGAAGTTAGGAACATGTTATGAGGGTTTAATAGATCTAATAGTCGACAAAAGGAAATAACTTTCCCCTAAAATATTCAATGAATCTCTTGAATTGGCTTAGAAATTCTTCTTTGGTAAGTTGAAGCAGTTTATAAGTTAATAAGAGGGAAGACAGATTTTTAGAACTTGGAATATAAAGTTAAGGTATTATTATGTTATTTGTTGTTGCAAAATCGAGATCACGGAGTTAAAGAATTTTTGCCAGCAAATTATTGAATTAAAATAAAATATTATTGGCATTCAGGTAATGTCAGAATTTTTTGCTGTGTGAAAATTTTATAAAAAATACGTATATCGCCTAGTGGGGGCTTACCAGTATCAAAATTAAAAAAACTTGAAGGTGAATTTAAAAAAAATTTGTTATCTTGAGAATGTTCAAAGTATTCTTCACATTTATTTAAAGTTGAAATAAAGCTACAGTCAACAATGTATGACTTCTGCTTTTTAAGAAACCAAACTTCATTTATAATTTAAGTCTAACTTGATTCATTTGATTTGCTTTTTCGTTATTGTTTTCAAAAGTAATTTTGATTCAATGCCTCTGAGTTTATGTAATACGCCTTTTGAATGTTATCTATGATCCCATTCAATTATTGTTTGGTTTCAGCTCTTTTTAAGGTATATCCCACGAAATAAATCAATACTGGCTGTTAAAGCTGATATTGCCCATTTTTTGGGACATTTGGGCAAGTCGTCGCTTTTGATTTGGTCTCCGTCCTTTCTTTTTCCCCTTTTCCCGGACTGCTGGCAGCTCCACCTCCTCCTCCTCGATACTCTCCTCTAGGAGTTGGTATGGTATCTCAATGTACTTTTCCGACTTGTTGGGGACATCTGCATTGCTGCTGGTGCTTTCCAAATCGGATTTAGCTGATCCGTACACACTAATGGAGCTGGTACCACTTTCTGCTGTGTGATAAGAAGCTGTACTGTCATTGTCCTCAAAGGAGGTGTTCTTTGGTCTACGCGTCTTACGGGGTATAAAATAGTTAGGATCCGTAATAAGGGGGAAGGTTCGGTGACCGTTTCGGGAGACCAGCAAGGATCCTTGTCCCGGAAGGCTGGCAGCAGGCTCCTCCCCATGGAGGGATTCAGATGGCAAAAAGTCCCCGGCCATGGACATCATACCAAAATGCCTCATCATGGCCACCGCCTCCAGTTCTACGGTGCTAGTGTCCTCCCAGTCTGCCATGGTTGCATGCTCGCCCAGAGGCTTGGTACCAGCTATCCGCTGGATCCGCTCCATCATTTCCAGGCTGTGGCGGATTTCCCGGGCCCTTCCGCCCTCTAAGGGTATGCTGCCTTCGATGTTTTCCAGCTCTGCGATCCGCTTCTTCCGCGCTGAAAGGTACTCGTACGTGTTCTTGGGCCGCGGAATAAACTCCTTTTTTCGCCTCTCCTCATAGTCCAGCTGGCCATGGATCAGATTGAAGCCCGGTTCCATATCCACCAGATCATCCTCAAATCGGGAGCTCGGTACCCAGGCCATGATTGTTCTTGTGCGAAAAGAATTCTTTTAATTTTTTCAACGCCATCAGCAAAAATTTCATTCTGCACTTTGCTCGCCCTAACCTCAATCGAAGGCGGCATGCATTAGCTGATCGTAAGGGCCAGTAACTCACCTTTTATTATTCAAATTCACACACCATTAAATGATACAACTTAAATCAAAAAATTTGTTCTGGGAATTTGTTTTTTAGAGCCAAGCAACAGGGTTGCCACGCCTCGTGGCACTCAACAAGACGCGTTAGTGACAAGTGTCTGAACGATAGCTATCGAACAGAACGATAGATTTTTTTTCGCAAAAAGTAATAAACAAAACCTTTTCTTATTTTTATTTGGTAAAATTATAGACTACGTTTTCAAACTAGAAGTATTTAAAAGCTAAATCAAAAGATTTGAAATGGATAAAAATAACTATTTTACATTATGTATACATATATTAGTCAGGTCTTATATTAAACTGTTTAAATTGAACTTTAATCAAATTAGTACGGAATTTAAAATAATTTTAATACATCACATGAATCCGAGTTTATTATAATTCGTGTCATCTCTAGAATGAGCACCGAGATTTGTTCGCACCGGCGTGGCGAGTGATATTGCGCCAAAAAGTCAAACAAAAGGAAAATGAGTAAGGTGAAAGAGGAAGAAGTCCAGCCAGTCATTGAATAAACAAAAGAAATTCCATGCATCCAGCGTCTTTTAGATATCTTTACTAATATCCTAGCATTTCGGCATAAAATAAACATAAATTACGACTCACCAGCGGCGTCTGTTTCGCACTTTTCCGGCTGCGTCTTTTGTTTTTGCAACGTCTGCTCTCGATTCCGAAATCTGCTATTCATAAGCCAAATTTAATAATTTAACACTTCACTGGGTTTTTGGGCACAACTAGCCAGCGTACATGTCTTCGTCTTCGGTAAGAAAAAGTAATTAAAATGCAAAAAATCTGCAACGCTGCTAAAATTTAGTTGGCGAACAGTGTGGCTGCGCCGATAACAATAATAAATACCATGCAACTATTGAGGAATATTGCTTAGATGTGTCAGAAAAAGTGCGCATTTTTGCCTCATGGCAGCTGGTCACACTCTTGAAGAATAAGGTGAAATAAATTAAACATTTAAATTGTAATATTTTAATTCTTAAAATTAAAATTAAAATTTTGTATAGTTGTTTTAAATTTATTATTATTGAAATCTGCCATAGGATGGATCAGAAAGTTTTGAGCAATAATACTATAGCTTTGCCAAACTGGCTAAGAATTTAAGACATGGTCATTTTGTAATTCAGCTTCATTATTTTCCTATAAACATTTCTGGTAGGGTCATCAAATTGAAATGGATTTTAGTACAGTTAAAAATAATTCTAATTTTCAAAGTTTCAAATAATGAATTATAAAAAAATAGGTTTTATGTTTATGTTTATCTTTATTTTCCGTAGCATTTATGGACACATCCTGTCTCGTGGGACTTTAACCTGTTTAGTTGTAAGAACGTAACTTAATTCTGAATATAATCATTTCAATACATATGTATTTATTAATATTGTCGTTGCATATACTGACGATACTTTAGGTGCATTTTTAATATATTTAAAGCTTGATTACAATTTTCTGTTATCTCTTTATATAAGTCTATCGGCGATGTTGTTAAGGTCGAATGTTCATTAAATAACACAAATCAGTTCAATAGAATCATTCGCACTAGCTGGTTGTAAATCTCGTAAATATGATTAAATTCGCGGTTTTCCTTATATTCGCGATTATTCCTTGGTGTGTGATAGTACGATCCTCAGAAGGATCTGTATGTCTACTGGAAGATCCGAAAAACCAGTGCGGATCCTTCTGTATGTCCGTACTAAAGCCATTGCTCGATCACATTGCTAAACACCAAGACCAGTGGAGTATATCCGATGCTCTACGTCTAAATGAAACCCAGGTGAAGCTGGACAGGATTGAGGGCCTACAGGCTGCCCTTGATAAAACCATTAGGACAACCATGCCGCAGGACATTGAGGCTAAGCTCAATACGATGACAAGTCAGCAAGAATATCTGGTTTCCAACGGCAAGGAATCCCTAAATAAGTTGGAAAGGATTATCTCGCAGGACTTGGGTGCAAAACTAGTAAAAATGGAAAGCCAACAGATACTCTGGCAGCAGAAACTGATTGAAAAAATCGACGAGTCTCAGAAGATTTTCGAACAGCAGAAAAGAGAAGTGGAATCTCAGCTCAAAAATCTTCGGGATGAACTCTCTAGTCTTCAGAATTCCACAAAATACAAAAAAATCCCATCGAACTTCCAAAAGATCGGCAACAGATTTTTCTACATCGATAGGACTAAATACGTGAATTGGTTTGCTGCCTCGGACTCCTGTCGGAGGATGGGCGGTCAACTGGCGATCATAGAGAACGAGGAGGAGAGGATAGCTGTTGCGGCAGAGAATAAAGACGGCGTGTTGTGGCTGGACATTCACAATTTGGCCAATAAGGCCGACTACACATCCTCGGCCACCGGCACAAAAGTGCCCTTTTTAAAGTGGGGCAAGAATCAACCCAACGTTATCAAGGAGGACTGCGTAGCCCTAGCTGATGGCGACATGCATGATTACGATTGTTACGGTAATTTGTTCTACATTTGTCAGGCCTGAAAATCATTTAACTAATTTTGGTTTTAAATGTAATTTAATTCGATTGCCTTTTGTGAACAAACCCCCACATTAAAAGTAATAAACTACCTTTAACTGCTTAACTTATCGACTTTAATTTAAGCTTCATGTGCCCTGCTTCGTGTACATGTCCTTAATTATTTGCATGCGTGTCATCCGGGTAGCGCATAGCCACGAGTCCTTGATCCGGAACACCTCGAACGGCCTGGGATCCTCCTTGAAGGGCTTGTAGTATATGTCATAGATGTCGCGCAGTATGCGTTGCACAACAGCCTTCGAGGGTTTTTGCCGGTGATCCCGAAAGGTTTGGTTTTTGTTTTTTTTCGTGTATTCGCCATCGTCCCACCAATTGGGGTAATCGGACTCTGGCTCCTGGGGCTGCTGGATAAATTCTTCTTTGGTTTGTTGGTTTGAAGTGTGAAAGCTCCAGGCTACATCCGCTTCCGACGTCTGCTCTTCGGTTAACATTTCCACAAGCAGCTCCTCCTCTTGGTCTTGCTGGGCCAGGGACAAGGCCAGCTCATCGTCCAGCTCGTCCATTTGCTGCTGGGCCTGCTCCTCCAGGGCCAGTTGCAGTTTTAATGACGCTCCAGGCGGTGGATCTATTGATTGGAACCAACGAAGCTGACCATTTACGTTGACGGCCTGGTGAGAAACGAGAAAGAAGGTAAAACGATTACAAAGGTAACAATCATCATTAAGTCGGCTAACTTACAATCACTTGCTTGTCGCTTATGTCTCCTTGGACCGTCGGTGGCTTGCTCGTGGATATTGTGATCAAGGGAGGCTCCTCCTCTTCGTCCAGTTGCTCGTACTGTTGCTCCTCCACCGTTGCCTTCTCCTCGACTTCGACCTCCACCTCATCAAGGTTCTCTAAGTCGTTAAATAGGTCATCGTTCTGTGCCTGCTCGTCCAGCCCCTGCTGCTCCTCTAGGCAGTGCAGCTCATCGTTCAGCTCGTCTGCCTCGATGCCAGAGTGCCGCAGATCCAGATGCCGTTTCAGGTTAGCCTTCCTATCCGAGCTGTACAGGCACAGGGAGCACTTGAACTCTCTGTGACTCTTCTCCGCGTTGTTGTGCACCGCCATGTGACGCTTCAGGTCATGGGCACGATTCGTTTCGTACCGGCAGCCCATCACCTGGCAGTGGATCCTGCGGGTTACCGCGGCCTTCAGCTGGATATCCCGATCATCGGAATCTTCATCGACTGCGGCCTCATTGGGATGCCGGATGGCTACATGCCGCTTTAGGTTGGCGATCTTATCACTGCTGTAGATGCAGACGGGACACCCAAATGGCTTTGTTTCCACCGGACGTTTGTGGCGTTCCTCGTGACGCAACAGGTTGTGGGCCCTGTTTGTCCTGTACGGGCATCTGGGCAGGCTGCAGCGCAGGCTTCGGATTGCATTGACCTCCTTGTATTCGTCCTCAGAGTCGTAGTTTTCGCTAAGCATTACAGAAATACCCAGGAGGACACAGAAAATGGAAATCAAAACAAAACAGTCAGTATGACCGTCTGATTTTTCACGAATAACGTCTAAGCTAGGGGTAGAGAAACATCGATGGGGATAGCTGGCAACTAACAGTGTTGGCTAACGAGCTAGTATGTGCGGGTAAGTAATTTTTTCCTTTGGCGCCAACTTCAAATCAAATCCAATCAAAGAAAAGGAGAAAAATTTGTATATATATATTTTTTTTAAGTAAAAAATAAAATTTTAAAATGCTACCCTGAATGAAATATTAATTTTAGAAGAAGCTTCACCTGTCCCATTTATTAACTAACCCCCCTCTTATTTAAAGTCCAAACAGCGACCTGCACTTGGCAGAGAGTTCATTATCCTTGCCTTCGTTTTACTACAGGACACATGCGCCTTGCGCCGCCTGCAGCCGGCTTGGCGCATTCATTGAGTTTTTGGGGCCACCATCAATGGGACAACCCTTCCCCCTTCGCCCGGTACCCATAAATACTCGCAGTCGGTTCAGAGTTCGTCTGGGGCTGCAAGATTCGTTTTATTTTTGGGATCGGATCAAGGGGTCGGGAGTCCTTGCAGTTTTTCAGCTGTTTCCAGTTCTCCACTCGCTCAGTTGCAAGTCGACTGCTGGCCAAGGCGCACGGAAAACTCGGCACAGCAGCAGCAACGCGCCCACGGGAAATATAATAGAAATAGAAAAACCCAACAATATATATATATCCCATTATCAAAAGTGAGAAAAAGAGAAAAGTTGTTAAGCAAACGAAAAAGTAAATTTCAAAAGAAAAAAGGGCTTGTCCGGGGAATATTTTCCCAACTTTGTGTGTGTGTGTGTGTGTGTTTGTGTTGGTGTCTAGGCCATTAAAATAATTGCACAAATATATCCGGTTATGTTGGCCAAAAACAAGTTCTCAAACTCGGGGGAAATATCAAGCAAATAAACAACAACCCCTCATAAAACACGAAAAAAACATGTTTTAATTGGTTAGCCCACGCCCCCGAACCCCGCAATGAACCCCCTTGGGCACCCTTTTCTTAATTTCTCCCCGCTGGGCCCACAATTGTTATTTGGCTTTCTAAATTGGCATAAATTCATTTATGGGTCAAACACCCCCTTAAAAGAGTTACCAAACCATCGAGAAAAAATAAAGGAAACCCCCCTGCACTTGAGTGTACTTGTGCTGGTGTTTGTTAGCCAGTTAGTGTGTGTGTGTGAGTGCACTTCCGGTTGCACAGCACGTAACGGAAATATGCAGTATAAAATGCAATCCCCTTGCCCCCGTGTGTGTTATTTCCCTTTAAAATTGTTTCAAATTGCGCAAGGTTATTCGTATAAGTGAAAGAGAAAACCTAAAAGAAAATGATTTGTAATTATTCTTAAATATCGGGAATATGAAATAAACGCTAAAGCATCGCCCCCACATAATAAGTCAGTCAAAACGTGCAATTAGAGCCAAAACAAAGCAATCAATGAATTTGAAATGGGAAATATTGAAAGCGATGCTCGTTGGCTAAATTGTTTATAATTCGAAAATACAGAATGTTTTTCATCTTTTTCGCGCCGTTCCTTCTCACGCAAACGTAAACAATTAAGAAAAAAAAGAAAAACAGTGTAATTTGAAGAAAATTTGTTAATGCTCTCGCTATTTGGAAAGATATTAAAAGAAAATAACTAATTAAAATGTATACATTTTTTATTATTTAAAATTTTTTGTAATTTGTATATTTTAATCAACTATTATTTTCTTTAAATACTTAACATATTTAAACTATGTTTGAAAAGAGAGCCCCCTTGTGAGAGTATACATTTATCAAAACAATTTAAATGAAATATATATAAAATATGAGGAATTGTATTTCGTGAGAGTTTTCGAGTTCACGCTTTTCATTCCATTGATTTCAGATTTTTTTTTATTCGTCGGAATCAGTTTTCAATTTCATTTTCGACCTCTGCATCTGCCCTGGAGGTTTTACGACAGCAAACTCGTTCAATTGCCGCCCTCAAGAGGAAATCTCAACTCAAGGTGAGTAAAGGGGCACACAAAAAAAATTATATTAAATATACAATATAAAAAATATATTATTTAAGGATAATTAAAAAAAATTAGAGTTTTGTCAAACATTATAAACATTCTTGCAATTGTGTTTATAATTTATTTATATTTATTTCTCTTTACTTAAAGTTTCTTCTACTAGTTTTGTATTTTTATTTGATTTTTAGTTATATAGAATTTAAATATACATAATTATTTATTCTTATTTGTATTTTATTGTATTTGAAATATCATTAAAACTAAAGTTATATTTTATATGATTTTAAACCCTTTAGTTTTATAAACAGTTAACGAAAAGAATGGTTATTTAATTGTTCTATCTTTGTATGCTTTTTTATATGGATAAAATTATATTTTAAATAATAAATTTGTAAGAAATTGTTGCGTTATGTTATAATTTAATTTAGCACACTCTTATAAATATTTAAAAAAATGTGTATGAGAGGGGAAGGCTTTTAAAACTACTTCCAAGCTATTTATTTTTATAGAGTTTTCTGTTAAATACCCAGATAGAACATTTAATTTTATTTCACAGCAAAGTTTTCAGGAGTATACTTAAACAATTAATTATATTAAATACCCCATCGTAAAGCCTTTTAATTTGTATTCGTAACTGCTATATTAAGAACTGTATTCATATTGTTTGCACTTTTTAAACAAAGGAGTGTTTGCCTGGATTATTACTGGTCCTGCTGCCATTGTTTGCCCAGTGGCCTTTGACCCTTTGTCCAGGTGGGGCCGTTTCACGTCCTCATTCTTATTCTCATCTGCATTTGCATCCCCATCTATAGTCCTGTCAATGGCCCTTCAGTGTCCACTTGTGCCAGTTTCTCGATTTTCAAGTTGCTTTGCAGGCGGCATATCGAGCAGGGGGATTGCTTTTCAATGGGAAAGAGGAGAAGGTCGCAGCAGTGCAACGAGAGACTTTCCATCTAGTTTTCCGTTTTCTGAACTAGCTAAAGTTGTTGCTCTCGAAACTTTTGTGTGTTTGATTAACTTAATTGAAGTGAGACAGACGCAGGGGGATGCGGAAAATATGAAAAGTTTAGAGTTGAGAGAAAATAATGAGAAAGAGAAAATATTATTTGATTATTTAATGAGAAATTTAATTTATTTGGTAATGCGATTTGGTAGAGCAATTAAAGAAAGTGTAAGGATTTATTTGTATACTTTTATGCGAATAGAAGTACTTAATTGCCGCAAAAATTAATATTATTTATAATTACCTAATTATCAATATACGTAAAAGGTGTTGTCCCTATAAAATTTACAATTCTTTAGGTTGATTAATCCGAAAATAAATTCTAACGAATTTACTCCAAATATATATTACTTGTATATTTGTCTTCACACCAAATCTTGATTTATAATAATTAAATCCTCCGTGTAAAAACCTTGAATCATCACAAAATAATAAAAACCAATGAGCTAATCGTCTTCATAATACGAAACATCCAGTTCAAATGTTTATGTTTGCCATTTGTTTAATTTATGGAACTGTATCTTCAACAGAACATAAAATGGGCAGACATAAGCCTAATGGAAATTCTTTCAAAGAATAAAAAACTGAATAATTTATTAAATAAATGGAAATGGAAAAGAAAAATTGTTCAATCTTTCAAAACATCTTAATTTAACTTTGTAGTAAATAGAAAATCTATAGTACCTACTTTTTATATAAATATAAAAAAAATAGTTACATATTATTTTATTAATACCTACTTTTATTGAAAATCAAAGTGTTAGTTTTTGTTCTATTCCAGTTCCAAAGAATCACAGCTTAAGAATTCTTAATTGTCTTGACCATCGAACTTTTCTTTTTTTTATTTCTGTTATTCCTAAATAAATATTCCTTAAAATATGTATTTAAGAACATACATATATATTGTAAATTTTTTTAAATATTTATTTTTTGTTTTTATCCGTTTTAAGCTCGTCACGTTTCGTGCATTACTGGGAAAAATTGAACCGTAAAAACGAGTTAACCTACTTTCAGGTGTGCAAGAGTGTCTGTGTGTGCCTTTTATGTGTGTGTGTGTGTGCTTGTTTATGTATACAGTGCATACAGTTGCAAGTGAGCTGTTCCGTGCAAATAAACAAACAAACAAAAACACAAATACACGAATGCAAAGGCGGACACATGGAAGAAATTTGATTCATTTGCATTTTGCACCCCCAAACGGAAGCTAGCACACACACAAACACATCTGCCCTTAACGCACACTAGGAAATATAACAATCCCCGCGAAAACACTTACAGGAGAGGTCAGAATTGTAGTTACAGGTGCCTAAAGCAGAACTATTCGAATCTTATATTAAATAAAGAATAAAAGGAAAATTGGTAACTTTCAAGAAATTTGTTGCTTAGTCTTAAACTTCTTCTTAAATAAAATAAATTTTTAAATTAACTCTTTATTATCATATAATTTGTTTCTATTTTAATTTAATTTTGTTCTTTACCGTACAATAAACCGACGATAATTTTTATAGGAATTAATATAAAAAAGGATTCATGTTATCAATGGTTAATTATTTTTAATTGATAGAGACAATTAACATTCCTGAGAATATTATATATTCTGAAAAATGATATACTAAAATTATTATACATTCTAAAAACTTCTTCCTTATGGCCACCTTTGTGTACAAATTCGAGGGATAGCAAGGCTCTGTGGACAGTTAAACAGCATTTAAGCCAAAACAAAGAGCACAAACGAAAGGGTGAAAAAAGGGGGCTACAAAGGGGCAGAAAGGGAGGCAAAAGAGTGGTACTCTGGGGTGCCTTTGGGGTCACCACAAAGCGAGTGCAGTGCCCTCAATTAGAAGGCGCTCAAGGACACTGACAAACAGCTGCAACAACAGCAGCACGGAATGGCAACAACAGCTGCTGCTCGCTAAACTTCGCCTTTAATTGCTGACAACACGGCGTATACGTAATGCAGCCCTGCATTTTCACAGGAAAATCTGTGTATGTGTATTTTCTTGCATTTTGATTTGTACGGTTTCACCCTTTTGCACTTTGAACTATGCATATTTCTCAAGCAGCTCGCGCTTGGCCTTCTCAAATAAAATAGAAGAAAAGCAGGGGGCTTAAGGGGTTGAAAATGGAACCAAGTACATAGCTTTGCGTTGCCTTGACTGGCCTCCCTTTGCATCCTCAGCCTCATCTTCAGACTCAAGTTACTGCCGCAAACAAAAACAGAAACAGTAAGAAAATAAAGTTAGAATGTCTCGCAGAGTGCGGGCAAAGGATTCTAGAAATACCCTTACTGTAATCTGAATTTTTATATATTTATTTATTTGTTTAATTGAGAAATTTTAAATGGATTTTAATGCCACATTTATAATCTTACAAGGCTGTTCTGTTAAGCTTTATATTTTATGTAGTTTTAAAGTGAAAGGATCATCCGGAAAGATTCAAAGATTCAAAGGCAAGCAAGAACCCTATTTTGTTCCCCTTTCTTGGTCGAGTGCTGCAATTTGTGGAGTGTTTGTCCGGGTTTCTTCTTCTTTTCGCTGTTGCTGCTGCTTTTGGGTGATGTTGTTTTTGCCATTATTGTTGCCTTTCGTCCTCGACGTTGTCTCTGCCTGCTGAATTTTGCAAGGACACGCACTCTGCGTCTGTGCATAAGGAGCCACAAGTCGTTGGCGTTTGTTGCCCGCCACAAGGACACTCGAGGAATGTATGCCACCAGATTTGCCCCCCTGTCAGCTCAGCCTCCGAATGTGCGGCAGCCGGATGCAAGAGCAGCCTTCGGTGGAGGTGAAGCGACAATCCTGAACCTGAATTCCTCCTCGGGCGTCAGGAAATGAGTCTGGCCATATCGCTCAGAGTCCTCTGCATAGAGAGAAAAGTGTGGCCTTAATTTACAAATATTTTCAATAATAAATTTGTTTTAACTCACTTATTTTTTATTATATTAAATTAGTTAGGATATTTTAATGATTGAGTTATTTAATTTTCTTTTTTAGGTTATTATTTATACATTTAAGAACTGCTTTACCCCATTTATGGTTTAGTTGAAGCTTTTGGTTAGCCATAAAGCCGAGGTATCCCTTTGGCAAGCCCTTCCCTTGTCCTACTCGCAATCTTGACATTTAATTATCTGCTGTTGGCTGCAGCAGCTGCCACAGATAATGCCCAGCTGTGTGTCAAGGTCGTCGTTTTGTTTTTGGCTGCTGCAACTGGCGGGAAATGCTCCTGCACAGGTGAGCAGATGCCAAGGTCCCAAGCCGTGCAGGAAATTCGACAAAATGTTCAAGGCGGAATCTATAAATTTCCGATGATGGATCTCGGAGCGCGCTAATCGAATTCAGGGTCGGGAATGTCATTGGGAAAATGGGTTTGTGGCGAATTAAATTGATTTGTAATTTATGTAGGCCATGGAGTAAGAAAAGAAACATTAAATATACACTAAATTCATAAATATATAGTTTTTTATAGATAATAGTTTGAAAGTAACTTGGAGGGAGTGTATTTTTAAGATTTCTAATTTTAAAATTTTGAACAACTGGTCACTACTTACAAAACACAGTTGTCATATATTATTATACCTAACATATATTTATATTCTGTGGGTTTATGAATTGCTTATTAATAAAATAAATCGATTGAGTTTATTATTAATATATTATATTATCAATAAACTATGACGGCTTCCATTATGCAAATGCTGAGTGTGTTTAACCTTTCTTAATATCTAAATATATCTCATATAATTATCATTATTTTATATTCCATATATCTTTTAATATGCTAGCATTCATACTAACTAACTAATTTCTAACTACTTGTTCTTTTGTATTCCTCAAAAGTTGTCGAAATGGAGCGAAGCGAAAACCGGCGAAGAAGGCGAAGGTAAGGGCAAAATCTTAAAACATATTCGCTTACGTTTAATTATTGTTGAATACAGATTGATAACAAATTAATTTGCTTTTATTTAGCTAAAAAATAATTTGAACTATTAAATTTCTACCAATGTTATAATGAGTTAAGCAAGTTGGATTTAATCTATGTATGTTCTTATATCTTTAGGGTTCTAATTGTTACAAATAACCCTCTAAAACCTTATTTTAAACATAACACCTATTATTATCTTAACTTCTTGAACTGATTAATGATATATTCTTACTTCTAAATAATTTTACTTGGCAACTGCAAACAATTTTAATTTGCAATTTAAGTGGAAATCGCTTTGTGGTGTCTGTGTTTTCAGGTCAATCAATAGCATTCCGATTCGGATTCTCGCCAGTGATTAGTATATATGCCGTATCTGTGTGAATGCCTTGTGGTGCGCTTGTGTGTGCAACATGGCGGCTCTGCCGACGCCATTTTTACTGGGCTCACATCCTGTTTTGTGCGCTGGTATTCGTGCCTCTGCTTGTGTGGTTTACGTGTGCTCGCGACCTACGGCAACATGGAGGCAGCTTGGGTTAGGTTAGTTCCTGCGCAGACTCACACCAAGGCACTCAAGGGAATACAGGTGCAGAGGTGTGTGTGTTACTGTGCCGCTTAGGAGCAATCAATGAAAGTTCAACGCACGTGGAACGTCGTTACCTTGCCCGAAACTCCTCAACTTACAAATGAGCGAGCGTTTAAAATTAATTTATAACTTGGCCAAAATAAGCTAAACATGGGAAGTTAGCTAGGGAATTCTTTAAATGTAATTATAAGGATATTTATCTTTAAAATAATTATTTGATTTCGAGCTTTATGACAGAGATGTAATTTTTACTGAAGATTAGAGTCTTTTATGTTAAAAATGTCAGTAAAGTCCAACTTAATACTAAATAATCTTAACCTTTAAATGGAATTTCGAATGCTTTTTCTTAAATTAAACACACAAATATCAATTAATGCAAACATATTTTATTTGCATATATTTTTGTATTTACAAACTAATAATAAATAGTGCAAATAGGAGCTTTGGAATCAAGATATATGTTTCAGCATTTAGTAAGCTATTAATATATAAAATGAATATATTTTTAATACAATATTAAAGCTATAAACCATTTCTGTGTCATAATCCAAACAAGGGGTCTGTACTTCCACAAACTAACAAATCTCTGGAATTTTTCAAAGACTCTTAACTCTCCAGAAAGCGTCCTCGCCTCGAATAAGCCTCAACTGAGCCTTTTGCAAATACTTTTTGCATATTGCAGTAGGTCCTGTGTAAACCAAAAGGGCTTGCTTTCGGTTCGATGTTTGTTTTCCTGCCGTTGCAGCCAATGTCATTTGAAATTAAATGCCAAAATGTGACAACACTTCGAATAAACCCACACACACATACAGTTCCACGCAGACAGGCACTGTCTGTGTACGTGGGCATTGCTTTTTAATATGCAAAAGAAAAAAAAAACAAATAAAAATAGGGGCAAAAAGAGCGGGCTGGCAATAATTGACCCAGATTTGCGATGCCACCCTACAAGTTACGGCATATCGCGTATACGCCGCGTGTTTGCTTTGGCTCTTGTGTCGCCCTTTCTCTCTATTTTTTGTTATTGCGTTTAAAAATTATTCTATTTTACGACAATAACAGCCAAAACTATGATAAGGATAACGATTGTCCCAAGGCTATGGGAAAATCACATTTTAATGCAACTTGATTTCTATTGGATCTTTATGCATCCCATTCAGGGTCAACTTGGGTTGCAAAATTAACCGAACAAAGTCCGGGAACGACCTTAAATAATAACTAATAAAAGAATAATGAGGGTCGCCCAGGAGGAAGTGGAGCGCATTGAGTGCCTAGAGGTGATCCATTTGTCAAATTTGGACAGCAATGCTATCAAAGCTAGGACTTTTTTTCTTGAATTTAAAAAAAAATGTGTTCA
Organism: Drosophila nikananu; assembly: GCA_008042635.1. Classification (NCBI taxonomy): domain Eukaryota; kingdom Metazoa; phylum Arthropoda; class Insecta; order Diptera; family Drosophilidae; genus Drosophila; species Drosophila nikananu. The sequence continues at coordinate 78,572 of VNJV01002153.1, forward strand.
TGTCTGAAAGAGACCAAAGGGAGAAGAGACTTAAGGAAGAGTGATAGACGAATGCGAGGCAAAGGAAGAATGACAAAAGAAGAAGAGCCAAAGAATGAGAGATATAAGGAAGAAGAGACTTACGGAAGAGGGACAGAAGAAAGAGACAAAAGGAAGAAAGCCAAGAGAAAGAGAGCCAAAGAAAGAGAGACAAAAGGAAGAGGGAGAACTTGAAGAGGGACAAAAGAAATAGAACTAATGAAAGAAGACAAAGTTAAAAGAATATTTTTTTTTTTTATTCTCAAACACTTTTTTAATTTTTTAGGGGGATTTAAAAAAAATATATATATAGACAGATGTTTGTATTCGATTCGAGGTGAGAACTTGCCACTTTTACTCGAGGATGTCACTTTATGCCAGGAATGCTGGAACCATTTGGGAATTTTTTGCACACTCTTTAAATATTTGTAAAAAAAAATGTAGGGCGCCGTGGTTTAACAACAAATTAACCTGCAAAACAATTGCAACTCGCCCTTTAAATTAAAAAAACTTTAGGAAAAATGTAAAATCAACCCTAAAAGAGTCATGGAAAATGTGTCTTAGTTTTCGGGCCATTTTTTCTTAATTATTGAAAAACTGTTTGTATGAGCTTAGAATACAATAGCAGTAGAATATATCCGAACACCATAATCAGTGACGACGTGCCCCAGCCGGAAAGATAACAGACAACAAAGATGTGCCATATGATAAAAAATAAATATTTTATGGTAAAAAAATTGAAATAATAAAACTAAGGACCCAAACTGAGACAGACAGCGAAAATGATCACGAAATTGAACAGCGATAAACATCCGGGAATAACAGGAGATCTCAAATAAAAAAATTAATGTTTGTACGAAATTAAATTTTAAAATAAGAAACCATTTTAAAATAATTATAAACACATAAATAAGGACGACACGACTGCAAAATACAAAAGCTCGAAAGTCGAATGAACAATCTATGGAAAGAGGGTGCTATTTATACAAAAAAACGACAAGCTTGGAGGAACTGTAGTGATGCCATTTACGTTTTTTTCCCGTCATATTTGGCTTTTTTTTTTAAGTATGATTGAAGGAAATATTTGAAATAAGTTTTGCCTGAGGGTTGTCGCCTCAGTTACTTGTAATAAAGTATTTAAATGTTATGTTTCGTTGATCCTGATGTTAAAAAACAAGTAAAAAAGCAAAAGTCTATATATTATATTACCTTTTAAAGAATAAAATTAATAATATTTTCAATTTAAGGTTCTATACCTATTTAGATAATATTTACAAAATTATGCTTTAATATTTTATGCTACTTGTTCACCAGACTTCAAAAATAAACCATCTCTATGATTTCTTCTCCTTGCAGACGACGGAAAAAAGCTGCACTTTGTGAGTCCTGCTAGACGGAAATCGGTGCTGGCCCCGATCCTAAATAAGATCAAGAATGGCGCCGCCGATGCGTCGGATTCTGCCGAGAAGAAACTGGGCAGCGAGAGCAGCGGCAGTGGTCACATCGCGGTCCAGATCGAGCCAGCCAGGCGGGTCAAGGTGGGCGAAAGCGGATGTCCCTCCAAGCTCCTATCACACTCCAAATAATAAACTTAAATATGATTCCTCTAGCGTCACAGCATTCACGGCATGATGGAGGAGGAGAACACCATTCGGCCGCATCAGGAGATTCGACAGCTGACGCTGGAGGAGAAGAAGTTCCTGCTGGCCGTGGAAAGGGGCGACATGGCCGGCACGCGCCGGATGCTGCAGAAGGCCCAGGACACGGACTACATCAATGTGAACTGTGTGGATCCCCTGGGACGCACTGCCCTGCTGATGGCCATTGACAACGAGAATCTCGAGATGGTCGAGCTGTTGATCAACTACAATGTGGACACGAAGGACGCTCTCCTGCACTCCATCTCCGAGGAGTTCGTTGAGGCTGTGGAGGTGCTGTTGGACCACGAGAATGTCACCTTTCACAGCGAGGGCAATCATGTGAGTTAAAGGCTTTCCTGAATGAATTTGAAACTTAGTTTTTGCTTTTTTACAGAGCTGGGAGTCTGCCTCGGAGGATACCTCCACCTTCACACCGGACATAACGCCCCTGATCCTGGCGGCACACCGCGACAACTATGAGATCATCAAGATCCTGCTGGATCGCGGTGCCGTTCTGCCCATGCCCCACGATGTGCGCTGCGGCTGCGACGAGTGTGTTCAGTCGCGGCAGGAGGACTCCCTCAGGCATTCGAGGTCCCGCATCAATGCCTACCGAGCCCTGGCCAGTCCCAGTTTGATAGCACTGTCCTCCAAGGACCCCATCCTCACGGCCTTCGAGCTGTCCTGGGAGCTGCGCCGCCTCAGCTTTCTTGAGCACGAATTTAAGGTGAGCTGATGGGAAAGCAAAGCTTATGTGGATTTCTAAAGGAAAAAGGTATCTTTGAGCAGAACGAATACCAGGAGCTGCGGAAGCAGTGCCAGGACTTTGCCACCGCCCTGTTGGACCACACTCGCACCTCCCACGAGCTGGAGATCCTGCTCAACCACGATCCCACCGGACCCGTTTACGAGCACGGCGAAAGGATGCATTTAAACCGCCTGAAACTGGCCATCAAGCTGCGGCAGAAAAAGGTGGGTGCTCTTGTTTTAATAGAAATATAAATTACTTCTTCCTAATTATAACTTTCACTTGGATTTCCTGTCAGTTTGTGGCTCACTCGAATGTGCAGCAGCTGCTGGCGAGCATCTGGTACGAGGGTCTGCCCGGCTTTCGGCGAAAGAACATGGCTCTGCAGGCGGTGGACATTATACGGATTGGCATTCTGTTTCCCATCTTCTCGCTGGCCTACATCCTGGCACCCTACTCCAGCATTGGCCAAACCATGCGCAAGCCCTTCATCAAGTTCATTTGCCACAGCGCCTCCTATTTCACCTTTTTGTGTGAGTAAAAATCTGAAATAGTCACTATATTTAATTTAAAAAATTCAACTATTTCAGTTCTCCTGATGCTGGCCTCCCAGAGGATCGAAACCTTTATTGGTGGCTGGTTCTTTGCCGACTCCTCGGGCAGCATGCTCAAGGTAGAGGAGGTGCCCACCAAACGGGGTGCCAAGCCCACATTTATTGAGTGGCTGATCCTGGCCTGGGTCTCCGGGCTCATCTGGAGCGAGGTGAAGCAGCTGTGGGATGTGGGCCTTCAGGAGTATCTCAATGATATGTGGAATGTGATTGATTTCGTCACTAACTCCTTGTATGTGGCCACAGTGGCTTTGCGAGTTGTATCCTTCTTTCAGGTGGGCTTTGCAAATTATTAAATTATTTTTGGGTAGTTTATAATGCTTATTTTATTGTTTTAAAGGTCCAAAAAGAAATGATCTTCAACTCACATGCCACGGATCTGCCCCGAGAACGTTGGGATGCCTGGGATCCCATGCTGATCTCCGAGGGGCTGTTCAGTGCGGCAAACATTTTCAGTAGTTTAAAGCTGGTTTATATCTTCTCAGTGAATCCGCATTTGGGGCCACTGCAGGTGTCGCTGTCCCGGATGGTTATGGACATTATGAAGTTCTTTTTTCTCTATGTTTTGGTGCTCTTTGCCTTTGGCAGCGGTCTCAATCAGCTTTTGTGGTAAGTTAGGAATTTAAAACTATTAAAACAACAATGTTTTTGTGGAGAGCAATCACTATATATAGTATGTACTTTAAATAAATAATAAAATTAATTTCAATTATATTTCTTTCCTCTTTTCAGGTACTATGCGGATCTGGAAAAGAAGCGTTGCCCCGAGGTTTCACCCATGAGTGCCCTTTTGAACATGAACGGCACCAATGATCCCAATGCCTGCATTGTCTGGCGACGCTTTTCCAAGTAATATATTTATTATTATAATTATTTGTAAATATTCTAATTAAATTTATATATTTTCAGTTTATTTGAGACCACTCAAACCCTCTTCTGGGCTGTCTTTGGCCTCATTGACTTGGACAGCTTCGAGTTGGATGGCATTAAGATCTTCACCCGTTTCTGGGGCATGCTGATGTTTGGCACCTATTCGGTGATAAATATTGTGGTGCTGCTCAATTTGCTCATAGCAATGATGAATCATTCATATCAATTAATATCGGTGAGTAAATTATTATAATAATTAAGTAATGTATTGATATAAAATATAAATTTTCCTATGGGAAAATTAAAACGCTTTCAAAAGGGTTTCAACTAAAAGTCTAATCTGGAAATAAATTAGAAATAATTCAAATATATATTGGAATATACATTTGCAATAAAATAATGCCTAGGCCTTGTTTCTTAATAGTTTCTTTCTCCTTTTCTCTACTATAAGTTTACTAAAGTTTAGTTTAAAATGTAACCTCTTTTTAATAAACATTTTCCTATGATTTTCTCTTTATTAGGAACGCGCTGATGTGGAGTGGAAGTTTGCCCGCTCGAAACTCTGGATAAGTTACTTCGAGGAGGGCGGCACCTGTCCGCCTCCCTTCAATATTATACCCACGCCCAAGTCCATTTGGTATGCCGGCAAGTGGGTGAGGCGGGTCTTCTGCAGCGGCTCCTCGGCCGCTCGGCGGGAACACCTCAAGACCATTCGGGTGAGTACACTTAATCATTGGTTTTAAAATCCTATAACTAAATAATTCTCCCCGACTTAATCCCCAGAGAAAGGCCCAGCAGGCGAGTGATCGTGACTTTAAGTACCAGCAGATAATGCGGAACCTGGTCAGGCGCTATGTGACTGTGGAGCAGCGCAAGGCCGAGTCGCAGGGCGTCACCGAGGACGATGTGAATGAGATCAAGCAGGATATATCGGCCTTCCGGTGCGAGTTGGTGGAAATACTGAAGAACAGCGGCATGGATACGAATGTGACGGCTGGTCAAGGTGGTGGTAAGCCCGAGAAATCGTTGAGAGTTTAGCTAGCAAGCCTCTATTGAAATGGGTTCTCTTTCTTCTTTAACCCCCCAGGAGGCGGTGGCAAGAAGAACCGCCAGAAGGAGCGTCGTCTGATGAAGGGCTTCAATATCGCTCCGCCCGGCTCCACGGGCTCCTTGGCCCCAGTGGCCGAGTTTTCCACCTCGCTGGACAACTATGACAACCAGCACGAGATCTTGAGCTCCACGCTCTCCACTCTCTTCACGCCGAACTTTATGCACAAGCGGCAACAGAGCCAGGCGGGCAGCGGAGGCGGCGGCTCGGACTCGCCGACCACGCCCACTCAGGGACAGGGCGGGCAGCACGGTGGGGCCATCCAGGTGACCAGCAACCAGGTGACCACCAAGTACAACAAGTCCGCGCTGAAGCCCTACAACAAGCGGATCGCAGGGCACAAGAAGAGATGGGGTACGCATTCCTCATGCACGCAATGAAGTTGTTTTGAGAAAATATTATACATTTTGGAGGATTTGCAATTTATTTTTGATACTTTAAAATATGGCAATTTCTTAGCTATTTAAAAACGAATACCTTTCCTTATTTACTCACAGAAAAATTGTTTTAAAATCATAGCTACACTAAGAACTGTTGAAATTAAATGCAGTTGTTAGGTTATTTTATTTGTTTTAATATCATTATCACAAAATAATCAACAAAATCTACCTCAACATAGTAAATACATATCTATTTTAATATTTGGCTTAAGTAAATTTTGTTTTTAAAATCTTTTTAATTAGGAAAATTAACTATTTATTTAGCTTAAATACAATTTATTTAATTTTAATTGGTTTTAAGTTATGAAATAAAAAAGATTGTACACTTATATTTACTGATTGAGTATTTTTCTATAAACAAGTTAACATAAATCTATCAACTCCTAATTTTAATATTTAAATAATGCATTCGACTAACCCAAATTGGCGATAATTCTTTAGAATTTATTTTAAAAACTGTAATTAATAAAAACAATTTTATTGATCAACCAAAAAAGTATTATACACGATTTCCAGCAAATATTAAGATAAAGAAAAATATGTAGACTTATGTATAATTTTAAATACTTTCACACCACAACTTGTATTTAATATATATTTTGTTTCTCCCCCCAAGGCACCTTGATAGAAGCCGCCAAAGTGGGCAATGTGAGCAAGATGCTGGGCCGTTCAAAGTCCGAGGATTCGGTGTGCAACTCCTCGCATACAGCCACACCGGTTCATGGCCAAATGCGGGTCACCTATGCCCAGAATTCGCCGCAGCATAATTACGGATGCCATGGAGACTCCTCCAGCACAACGGCCTCCACTTCGACGCCAACGCCGTCGGTTGTCAGCAATCCGCCAGCAGCACATGTGGGAGTTGGTTCTCACTTCTTTCACACCACAAGCGGTGGGTTGAGATATAAATAAATATATATATTATCCTAGTTATTTATCTATAAAATGTATACATGTCCAGGACTCACTGCCATTGCTGCTTTGAAGCGAAAGCGCAAAAAGTTCTCCTCCAGCAAGAATATTTGTCCGGTTACCGAATCCGTGGCAGCTGCAAATGCAGCTGAAATTTTAAGTGATAAGGTGAGTTAAATTTAAAGAGAGTTTCCTTATTTTTATTCATATATTCTAATTTAATTAAAGACCCTGAAGCGCGTGTCCAGCTATCCGGCGGCTGAGGCCGGCGTCCAGCACAAGGATCCGACCCATCAGTTGGTGAAGCCTCGGAGGCACGAGCAGACCCAGAGCCAGCACGATTCGGTGGAGACCAATTCGACATTTACGCTGTCCATTGACCCTTCGAACACGTCCGTGAACTCCAGGGAGCCCCTGATCAGTACCAGTTGCGTGTCCACCACGGGGGCCATTGGCTGAGGAGGTTTCCCTGCGCCCAGAGATAAATACTCGTTCATACAGAAATACATACCAAAGATATAGCGCACCTGAGGCATACACACACACATACCTAGATACTATTCAGCGACAATTTGTTGACATTTTTGATATGAAGACATATGATGAGCGGGAAGCTAAACTAACCGAAAACCAATCTAAACTTAAAGCCACACAGCCTAGATCTTAAATTACCTCACCACGATTTAGAATTTTAGGAAACAACCATACACCAAAGTAGAGCATAACACTCGATAACTGTTAGCCAACACTACTGTCTCGTAACTCGTACAGAACTATGTATTTTGCACAACTGAAGGAGTATTTCCTATACCTCGAAATATTCAAGATATTGTATCCTCAAACCTACCTACACTTCTCTACTCATTACCCTCGGCTCCTACGAAAAAACTTTACTGGAATTTATCAACCCTAGAAAGAACAGTGTTGCAAAAGCAACATTTCCTCAAAATTATCTCCTCTCACCTGAACCATTAAGCACACAGGACACATATCATGCCAATCGCTTTATAAAGAAACCTTTTACACCAAAAACAACAAGATCTACTACTAGATCCGATAAAGTCCCTTGACATAAAATATAATAACTAATAACTACAACTATCCCATATCGATGTTGAACGTTGCCTTAGCATGAAACATATTTTTTATACACATACATAAGTTTTGGATGAACATTACTGAAACGAACTGTACTGTACTCGTAAATGAGGGATGCGCTGTGTATTTGTTGATTTGAGAAAATGAATTTGAAGCCAGGGATTTGTTGTTGTTGTTTCCAGCAAGCAAGCAAGCAAGTAAGCAGAAAAGCCAAGCAACGCAAAAGCAAAATAAGTAAATAAATCAAAGGATACCACAATTTTATACACCGATTTTAACCGACACAAAACGAAAAAAGAAACAAAATCGTATTAATAATCGAATCGCATACTAACTAAAGTGTTTGAATTTTATGGAATATATGGAATACAAATACGAATAATCAGAATTTTAGATGATTTTTGGGTTAAAGTAGATCAAATACTCACACAGAACACGCGGAACTAAACACACGAACAATATACATATATACGAAATATCAACGAAAACAATAACAAGGAATAACCATTTTATATATAACGAATACCAATGTTTAGCGTAATATAAAAATTGTTATTTGCACGAGAACATAACGAAGTAAAATATACATATAATGAAATGGAAAGAAAAGGGCTTTTATTTGTGGGTAGATACAAATTCTGCATTGGACAGCTCCCATCCAAGGAACTCGGATGATTGGATATGCAATCTATTAGGCAAGGGTGGGGTCCGTGTCCCGATCAGGGAAGAACGTAGTGGCACCAGTGGGCACACCGATGTTCTCCTATAAAATCCAAGGAGAAAACAGCAAACCAGACTGAAATCCGTTGAGTTTAAGCAAAGTTACGATAAAAAAACCATTGAGAAAGTTCGCGATTTTTTAGCCATAAAGGTGACCCATTTTTTCAATAAAATGAAAGGGGTTACATAGTCAAAATTGTCAAAAATTGTCCAAAAATTAGAAACAGAGTTTTGAATGCAGAAAAGTTCTCCATTAAAAACTAAGAAGAAAAAACCAAACCACTCTGAAATCCGTTGAGTTTAAGCCAAGTTACGACCAAAAAACGCCGAAGAAGTTTGCGATTTTTGAGTCGAAAATGTATCCATGTTTTTTATAAAAAACGAAAGGGGTTACATCGTCAAAATTTCCAAAAATTGTCCAAAAATTGTCCAAAAATTGTCCAAAAATCAGAAATCGAGTTTTAAATGCAGAAAAGTTCTCCATTTAAAACTAAGAAGAAAAAACCAAACCAGACTGAAATCCGTTGAGTTTAAGCCAAGTTACGATCAAAAAACACTGAAGAAATTCGCGATTTTTGAGCCAAAAATGTATGCATGTTTTTTATAAAAAATGAAAGGGGTTACATCGTCAAAATTGTCAAAAATTGGCAAAAAATCAGAAATCGAGTTTTAAATGCAGAAAAGTTTTCCATTAAAAACTAAGAAGAAAAAACCAAACCACTCTGAAATCCGTTGAGTTTAAGCCAAGTTACGACCAAAAAACACTGAAGAAATTCGCGATTTTTGAGCCAAAAATGTATGCATGTTTTTTATAAAAAATGAAAGGGGTTACATCGTCAAACTTGCCAAAAATTGGCCAAAAATCAGAAATCGAGTTTTAAATGCAGAAAAGTTTTCCATTAAAAACTAAGAAGAAAAAACCAAACCAGACTGAAATCCGTTGAGTTGAAGCAGAGTTACGATCAAAAAACCACTGAAGAAGGTCGCGATTTTTGAGCCAAAAATGTAAAAAAAATTTCAATAAAATTAAATGGGTTACTTCGTCAAAATTGTAAAAATTGTACCATAATCTGGATACTGTACTTTAATACCACCCAGAACTCAAGGTCTAAAATAAAAAGGTCACCAATTTGTATTTTTATTATTTGTATATCGCATTTATTTTAATGTTTCATATATATATATATATATTTTGCAAATAAATTTTATAAGTTTGTAAACATAGAAACATACATAATTTCCATTTATTTATCATTTGATTCCGATTTAAGTTTATTTTTATTTATATATATAATTTTTTTAATTTGCATCAAGCAAATGTTTATGCTTTACATGAACAAACATTTGTTTCGTTTTGTTTTGTGTATTTTTTTTTAGGTTTTTTTCGTGATTTTTTTTAGATAAGATTCCGGGGTTTGTATATAATTCACATTAAATGCTATGGAAAGAAACAATTACATTTAGTTTTAATGTATTTAATTAGAAAAATAATAATAATTGGAATATAAATCACTTTGGCCCCTAGTTGGGGCTGCTATATAGCAGGGCTCAATATTTGTTTGTTTAGTTGGTTGTTTCCTTTAATGTTATATTATTCATTATTTTATTTAGTTGAAATGCAACAGTTTGTTTTGTCAACAGAATATAGCAGCCCCAACTTGGGGGGTTGCCGTTCGCCTTGGGTTTCTGGTTGTCGTATTTAATATGCTTTTCTTTTATTAATAAATTGTTGTAATAATTCGTATAAAAAGGTTTTTTTGTGAGAATGAAAGAAGCGTCTGCTGTTTTACATATATATATATTCTTTATATATATATTTCGGCTTAGATTGGAGCGTTGTTTTTTTTTATTTTTATTTTTTGTTTTTGCGGGGAAAAACACAATTGTACAGAGCACTGAATACTTGTTTTTGCTAGTGTAGTAATGTCTAATAAATTCATACATTTTGTTTCGTTTAATTATTTTTGCATTTGCTCTCACGCCCCCCTCGCCCCACCCTCCCCCCGCCACCATAATCGCCCCTCTCTCAATTCGTTTACCCTTTTTAGCTACTTAGTTGTTGGTGCAATTTGTTTGGACCAAGCTAACTACGATTTCGTTTGGAATACACTTTACAAAAAAACGTCTTGTACAAAAAATTACCCCGCCATCCCCTCTCACCCATACACACACACGTATTTTACACGACACGCACAGTGAGTGGTAGAGGGGGTGGGGAGGAGAGTGAGAGAGCAAGTGCGCGACAGATAGAAGCTGCTTGCTGCGACACCGCGCCCGTTAACAGTTTGAGAAGCAGAGAGTTTGACAAGTACTGGGAAGAGGAGCCTGTTTCCGGTTTCCTTTTATGTTTTTCAGCATTCGTTTTGTTTTATAGCACATATTGGAGATTAAACTTTCGTTTTTTGTGACAACAAATATTATGTATAAGTAAATACCATTATTAACATGTCTAGCTGTTTGTGAATGTGTTTCTTTGTGTACATTTAATACATTTAATTGGGGGACTCTGCCATTCTCTCTTCCTTTTCCGTTTGATTTCCTGCACTCTGCGCTTCCTTTTCGTTTCTTATATTTTTTGTTGTTGTTTAAAATTAGACAATATACAGTTGTTGTTTTTGATTTTGTTGATTCTGTTACATATCATATATATATAAAAAATACATAATTACAAACTAATGGGTTTTTGAAATCACTTCTTTGAGACAAACAGGAGTGGCACAGAGATCGCAGCAGATTTGGGAATTTAATGTCCAAGACTAAGCCACAAAATGCCTAACAAATTTACCTTAAATTTGGGATATAAAATGGATTTGATAGCCTTTTGCTGGACGCCTTTTTCAATTGATTTCAAAAATCAGTGGCGATTTCTGTGGCATCCCTGATAAAGTGTGTGTTTTTTTGTAGTTTTTTGTTATAATTGTTTTTTTTTTTACTTTTCGCCTGTTTTTTGTTTGTGGTTTCTTGCATGCAATGCATTGGTGTGACCTCTTAACCCCTCAGCATGTTGACGAGCATGGCGACCAGGAAAGTGCCCACCAGGAAGGAGACCACTATGCACACGGCCTTCTGCTGGTCACTCAGGCGCTTCCGGTTGGAGTACAGCGACGTCAGCTTGCTGACAATTCGTCGCAATCCACCGGAGTGGGCCAGGCTGGAGGAGATGGCCGACGCCGCCGCTGCCGCCGTTGAGGAGGAGGAGGAGGCGACGGCAGCGGCGCTCAAGGAGGTGCCACCCATGGCCAGGCCGCCGGTGTGCGGATGGTGGGCATGATGCATGTGATGCGAGTGATGCATATGGTGCTGATGCTGATGATGCGAATCCGTAGCACCACTCACTCCTGCTCCTCCGCCAGCACCGCCGCCGCCGCCGCCGCACTGCTGATGGTGGTGATGGTGATGATGATGATGATGATGCAGGGGATCGGCGCACGCATTGAAACCGGAGAGCTCCTGCTGCAGCCGCCCAATGGCCACGGGATCCGCTCCCACGCCGCTCGCCCCACTAATCGCCGAGGCACTCACCGATCTCAAGTGCAGGCCATTGGCCGAGCCATTGCCCGCCGACAGTTTCCGGCTGCTCCTCTGGCTGGCGACCGCCGGCGTCGCTGTGGACCCGTGCAGGTGGTGGTGACAGGTCGCCGAGCTGGCATCCAGCTCACTGGGCACCTGGTAGCGCAGCGGACTCGACGGCTGGCCGTAGAGGAGCTCGCCGCCGGCCGCTATCCTCACGGGACACACACGGAACTGGTAGCAGGTGCCAGCGGCCAAATTGTCAATTGTGAACTTGGTCTCCGGTCCGCGGTACAACTGCCTGTAGTCCTGGTTGGCCAAATTAACTGGAGCTCCGCTGGAGCTGCCACTGGAACTGCTGCTGCGGCCCTTGGGCGACAGGGATTCGCCCTCCAGGTCGGCGGCCCCGAGGACCGCGTACTGCAACTCGTACTCCACGCGATCGTGGAAGGAGTTCTTCGAGTGCTGCCACTCCAAAGTGAGCTGCATGCCCAGCTGGCCGGGCAGATCCATCAGGCAGACGCTTCCCTCCTGGACGACGCGCGGTGCCTTGATGTTCGCCGGCAGCGTGGCCGATGTCTCGAAGACGAAATCCTCCGAGTAGTCGCCATCGCCAGCCCGATCCGTGTGGGCGTAGATGCGGAAGGTGTAGCTGCTGCGCTCCTGCAGTTTGTGCACCTTGCACATGCAATTGGTGCCAGCGTAGACGGACTGGAACTGCTTGGCCCTGGCCACGTACATCTCCACAAAGTACTTGGTGAAGTCGCCGCCGCTGTTGCCGCCGCCGCCGCCGCCATTGCCCGCCGAGGAGGAGCCACCGTTGCCACCCTGCTTGCCGCCGGCGTTCTCTCCCCACTTCAGCTTGATGTAGTTGTGTCCGGCGCCGCTGCATTCGAGGCGCGGTGGCGCCGGCGGTGCCGGCTGAGTTGTCAGCTTGGCATAGGCACTAAAGGCACCCGCTCCGATGGCGTTGACCGCCTGGACACGGAACTTGTAGCCCGTTTCGGGCGACAGGCCACTCACCGTGTACCGCGTGCAGGCATCCGGTGTGGCAATGGTCCGCTCACCGTACTCGATGTTGTACGAGCAAATGGGCGAACCGTGGGCCGCCGGCTGCGTCCAGTTGAGGGTCACCTCCTGGGCGGTGAACTCGTAGCCCTGCATCTGTGGGGCTCCCGGAACGGCGGCGGGCGTGCACACGCTTATCACGTCGGAGGAGGTTCCCGTTCCGGCGGCATTCGACGCCTGGATGCGGAAATGGTAGCGCGTGAAGGGGGAGAGGTTCCGCAGCTCCGCGCTGGTCAGTGCACCCTGATAGCAGTTGTGGAACTCGGTGCTGGGCGGCTCCTTAACCTCCTGCTCCTGGTCCTCCTGCTCCCTCCTCTCCTGGCTGGCACTCTTCAGCGTGTAGCTGGTCACCGCCGCCCCATTGTCCTGCAGCGGAGGCTGCCAGCTGACGCTGAGATGGGTGGCCGACTTGACCAGCACGCGCAGCTCCTCGGGCACACCGGGCGCCGCTGCGGCCGCCGTGAATCTCATCCACTGCGACCAGTTGCCAGCTCCAATTCGGTTAATGGCCCGCACCTGAGCCTCGTACATGCTGCCGGGGATCAGGTCCTGAGCCACGAAATAGGCCTGCTTGCCGCGGTAGACCAGCTGCGGGGGCTGCACCTGCTCCAGGCGCCGCATCTGGGCCTCGAACTCCAAGACCGGGGCACCGCCATTGTACTCCGGATGCTGGAGCTTCAGGAGGGCGGCATAGGGCGAGGGCGGATCACTGCAGTGCGGCGGTGGCGGAGCGGACGGTGGCACTGCCTCCGTGGTCACGTGTCCAATGTCCGAATAGGGACTCTGTCCCGCCGGTCCCTCGCAACAGGCACGCAGAGCATAGGTAGTGCCCGGCTGCAGGCGCTCGCACATGACCTCCGTTTCGGCGCCGCTGTAGATTCGCTCGAACACCGGACCCGCTGCACTCAGCTCGAGGTGATAGCGAAGGATCTCCGCACCGCCGGAATCGCCCGGGGCATCCCAACGGGCCTTGAAGTGCGTCCCATGGATCTTGCCCTTGGCCTGCGGCTTGCCCGGTCTGCCCGGCCGTTCCGCCAGCGTTCGATAGCTGACCTCCGGCGACCAGGGCGACACGCCGGCCTCGTTCTCCGAGCGCAGACGGAACTGGTAGCTGCTGGCTCGCCTCAGTTGCAGGCACTCCGTCTGCAGCTCCGTGCCCTTGTAGGTGCTCAGGTAGCCGTGGCCCGATTCCGCATCCTGCAGCTGCAGCAGGAAGTCGCCGTCCTGCGCCCTTCGCTCCCAGCACAGCTTCAGCGAGCTGGAGCTGTTGGCCAGCAGCTGCGGTGGCCTGGGCACTGGTGGTGGATTGCCCGAGGTGCTGTAGCTGGCTATCGGGGAGTAGGGACTCTGACCCACCTCGTTGACCGCCGCCAAGCGGAAGCTATAGACGGTGGTCGGCTGCAGTTTTCCAATGACATAGTGTTTGGCCTTGATCTTGGCCAGCTCAACGAACTTTTGCGGCTGTCCGCCGCCGCCGCCATTCGTTGTCGCCCTGCCCTCGTCGTACTCCAGCAGATAGTGCTGTATGCTCGATCCATTCGCTGCCGGGGCGGTCCATCGCAGGTTGATCGAGTTCTTGGTGCGCGACACCAGTTTCGGGGGCGGCGGCTGATCCGGCTCGCAGGCTGGTGTCCGAAACTCGGCCGGTTCGCTTACAGTGCCGTGGAGCTTCTGATAGTGCACCTGCAGGCGGACCAGATAGTCCTGGCCGGGCTGCAGATCCTGCACAATGCACTCGTAGGCCTCGCCCATGTACAGACTCTTGTACTTGCACTGCTTTCCCGAGTCGCTGAGGAGCACTTGGTAGCGCAATTGTCGCATGTCCACCACGAGGGCATCCGCCACGGCTGGCGATTCCCAAATGATCTTGGCCGCCCGCGAGGTCACATCTATCACCTCGGGCTTCTCGATGGCCGAGATTTGGTCTACGATGGAGGCCTTGTACTCCTCCTCCTCATCCTCGCCGGCCAAACTGGAGTTGTCCTCGCCATCGTCCGAGGTTCCCACCGAACTGGCTCCGCCCACGCTGCTTCCAGTTCGCTGGGGATGATGCGGCGGCGGCTGCTGCTGCTGGGGATTACCGTTCCTGTGCTGGGCAGGATGCCCTGGCTGCTGCTGTTGTTGCGGAATCCTGCGTCCCACTAGGTGGTGATGGTTGCTGAGGTGAGCCGGCAGGGGCAGCACCCCCAAAGGAATGTTGTTGTTGTTGTTATTGTGACCATTCAGTTCGTTGGCACGGCGCGGCGAAGGCGAGTGTGTGGGTGGCGTGGACAATTGTGGATCTAAAGCAAATCAAGTGGATTGGTTAGAGGTTTGCTAAAGGATCTTCAAGATTTTATGCTTACTTGACTCCCTCTGCTTCTCCAGCTTTCGCAGCAGCTTCGTGTGCTGCCGCTGACTCCGCTCATCCCGGTAATTTGGCGGCGATGGCGAGTGCGGGGAATGTGTGTGCTGCTGTTGCTGTTGTTGTTGTGTGTGCGGATGGTTGTGGGCGTGTGTGTGACTGTGGGTGTGGACGTGAGGGGCCGTGGCTGTTCCCGCTGGCGGTGGCGCTCCCCCAGTCCCGGCTCCTGCTGCTGCTGCTCCACCTGCTCCTTGGGCCTGCTGTTGTGGTGGCGCCTGCTGCTGCTGTTGTTGGGGAGGCGGCGGCGGCGGTGCCAGATGGTAATTGCCCGCTGGTCCTGGGCCGGGGTAGCCCGCCACTGGGGTGTAGAAATGCGAAGTGCCATTGGCGCTTATCTGGAAGAAATAAACAAACAAATTGATTATTAATACTGCCTTTATATTGGGTTTTTGTATTCATTTAATTAATATTATGTACTTTAAAAACCACTCTGGTTGTCCTGGTTGTCGTTTCACTTTTCCCTGGCTGCTCCTCCATTTCCACATCAATAATTTCTCTCAGGCAAGTCCACGTCAACTTTTGTCAACGTTGGCTATAAATATCTGTCTTCGGCTCGTAAAAAACACAACGCCAACACAAACTGATAACAAATAACTAATTTCTTTGCTAATTTCTTATCAGGCAACAGGAAGTAAGTTCGTTGTAGTGGTTGTACATTAATTCACTTGGCAATAAATTCCCTGGCACTGTCTTCAGGTGTTTGAGTTTCTCTAGGAACTAGTTTAAGATGTGTTTTAAATAATAACGAAAGCGAATATATATTTATATTTATTTTGATAATATATCAAAATATCAATATATCGATATATTTTCCTCGCCACCGCAAAGTCTGGCAACGCTGGTAGCTCACGACCGAAAAGTCTGGCAACGTTTCGGAATTTTATCTGCGTTGCCAGACTTTTCTTCCATACATTTTGCACTCTTTTTAAACTTGAGTTTGAGTTGGTAAATTAATAATTATATTATGTTTTATTATTTATAAATTTCTAACGAATTATAATGACATTATATTTATATAATCCCTACATTTCTTTACAAAAGCAGGGCTTTCAATAAAGGTGCAATAGCAGTAAGCTTCTGCAAGATACTTTGCTTAGCGCGTAGATTTAAAAATGCTGTAAAATCTACAAAATACATTTAAAATAGTGAAGCCTGTTTAAAATACAACTTGATCACTTTTAAATCTTTAAAGATCTTACATCTACCTTTAAAGTTTTGTTTGCAGTTTTTGTAAGCAAAGTTTTGGGGTTTTTTATGCAATAATTAATATATTCTTTGCCGCGCCCGTTCAACAGAGCTTGAACTAAATTCTGTCAGGCAGCGACCATTAAGTAAATTGCTGTTTTTGCGGTATATATGGGCAAGAGCTATTAGCCACGCCCGCATGCTACACATATTAACTAAAAATTGTTGCCAAAGTGGCTTGGCCTGGCCTGGCTTGGCTTGGGCCTGATGATTGATAATTTGTTGCAAAACTGTAGTAAATGATTTCATTTTTTGTTGGTGCACCAAAATAACACTTTTTTTGCGATGCTTTTTGCATGAATTGTGCAATTTGTAAGCCTTTAAAGCGTTAATTGTCTCTCATTTGCTTTCGCCATGGTTCTTTTTTGGATGGTCATAAACTATGAGCAACAAAAAAAAAATATATAAATATGGGTCAAAGTTAATGAGTTTTTTTTTTCGCCACTCTTTATGCTCGAAACAACAGAAATAATAAAGGCGAGACAAAAGAAGCCGGATTAACGCATGGAAAACAGTTCTGCGAGGGAGTTTTCGGTTTCGTTTTCGGTTTCAATGGTGCGACAGATGCCGCCGTTATTTCGAGTGCATTAACTCCAGTTGCATAATGGATACTTCCAGCTACAACAACAACATAACGAACGTTATGCAAATTAGCATACAATCAAATTATAAACATTTCAACATAAACACACAAGCGGAAGCTGCCATTTGTTAGGTGCTGCGAATCTCTCACAGCGATGGCTTTCCAAGACAGTGGTGTGCCAGTAAACGGGGGGTTTTGGGGGGTTCGAAAAATCTCCAAACTAACCAAAATGATTCTTGAACTGTTTAGTAGATTTTAAAGTTCTTTAAATATTTAATTTCTGTCTTCTTAGAATTTCTTTTTCAAAGTTTCTTGCCTATTTTTGACTAGAAAAGCTCCCCTCTACACAAACATTTTGCCCAACGCTTGGCCCCTGTGTTTGTTTTTCTGCAATGGCTGTGCCAGCAAATTGTTAATTAAGTCAAGGAAAATTCAGCCCCAGTCAGTCATGGAGTAAAGTGGAGTCAGTCGAGCAGCCATGCCACCGCCAGCACCGCCGGCACTTTCATTTCAGCAGCAAAGCGTGACGAAGCCACATGTGTTGTGTGTTGTGTGCTGTGTCCAGGCTGGAAATCTGAGTCCGAGGCGGATGAAGTTGTTGCTAGTTGTTTGGCTCCGCATTAATCAGGTTTTTCACTGCTAGAAATGGCAATAGGATCGGCCAGGTAACCACCTTCCAGCCAGCCAACCAACCATCCAACCAGTAGACTGGCGGCGAGTTATGTAAAAATGTGACAGCAAAGTTCAGCTCGGCTTGGAGTTCAATTAAAAGTCATGAGCAGCAACAATGTTGCCAGCAGCGGACACGACAATCAACTAGCAACATTTAATGGCTTGCACCAACTAAGATAAAGCCACAACAGTCAGCCGCTGTTGGGACTACAAATTGTTATGCAAATGGAGTCTTTAGTTGGCCTAAACGGCGGTATTTAAGAATTTTGATGGGGGAAAGGGAATATATTTTTAACAGTTTTTATATTAGATAAAATATGAAAAAATAACAAAATTTATAGTTAACTATAAATCGAATTCATGGAACATAAAAAATGTATTAAAAAAACTGAAGGCTGCAACATGCTAAAAAAATATACTATGTTTTCTTTTATTTTCTGAATAATTTTTTCAACACTCTGCAATGTTTTTTAGTCGGTTATTCTGTTAATTGACTTTATAAGGAGTACCAGAAAAATTCAGAGATAATTCCTGAACTACTTTATATCCTTTTACTTGTTGAAATTGTAATTGTAATTAAATAATTATCATTTATTTATTTAATGCCAGCAAATTGTATATATTTACCCAAATCAGGAGCATTAAATTGTAATTTATTTATTTTTAATTACTGTAATTATTATTATTATTTCCTTCCGATTTAGTTTGTTTATTAAACAATCATCCCTTTTGCAATTAACCCCCTGAACTTAACTGTAATTAAGTGGTATTAATTTTGTACTGTTCAAATATATTTTCCTATGCGAGAACATATTATAAATGACGACAAAAAAGATTTATTTGATTTGTCTACTGGACACAAAATAAGTAAAATCACCGCCAAAGTGTCAGCAAATTATAAATCCCATACCGCTGCAAGCGGCAAAGCGCGTAATCAATGGAAATTATATAATAATTCACAATGCAATTAATTCTGATGTTAATTGAGCGATTGATAATATAATACAATAAATAACCGTAAGTGGGCGGTGAAGCCATAGAATTTAAATTGCGCTAGGCGCTATTCCAGAACCGGAAAAGGCCGATGATGTTGCTGTCCGATTCCGATTCCGATTCCCATTTCAATTTTCAGTCTGGACCAAGTCACGAGCATTGGAAGCTCACTCCTGCTCACTCCAAGGGTCAGTTTATTTTTCCGCCATGGAAACGGAAAATGTATTTCAATTTCGACCCGAATTTAAATTTATTTCTCTCTTTGTTAACAATTTCTGCACATAAAAGAAATGATGGGAATGTTTATGCTGGACAATGAAATTGTTATTATTAAATTATTAGACATAAGTGGCGGCAACAGTTGGGAGGCAGGAGCGGACTTTTCGAACGTGATGTGAATGGGTAACTCTCATCTGCTTGGGTTGTTAACAACAAGCGTCTCATTTTTTTTTTATTTCGCCAGCTTGCCATTTTGCAAATTAGCGAGGCAATTTAAATGGAATGCATGAGCCGCGGCTCTGAACTTGGCCAACGAACTAGTTCCGCATTTTAATGGCCGAAAAAAATGGGAATATAAATCAAAATTACTGCAATTTGTATAATTTAAATCATACTTAAGTGTTGCCTACTCTAATTTGTATTAAAAAATAAAAAAATTAGACAATAAATATGGCTTAAAACGATTGTCAAGCGTACTATTTATTTTTAAATATATAAAAAAACATAAACAACACAACCTTTTTTATATAAATGCTTAAAGTTGAACCTAATCAACACTCAAAAAACAAACTTATAATTTTAAAATGTATAGAATTTAATAAATTGTATTAAAATAATTGCCAGCCGCCTCTGTATTTTTATAACTATGTAAAAAAGGCCTCTTATTTATTTTGGAATTTCCATAGAATCAGTTAAACAAACTGTAAAAGCTATGAATATATTACAGATATTTACAGAGAAGACTCTGGCATTTATAATGGCTGTTAAAAAAAAGTTTTACAATGAAAATATATTCTGAAAAACTCAAATAACTTATGCACTTGAAAGTAGTCATAAAAATATAAAATACGTGAGTGCATGAACTGAAAAAATTCGCATTTTATGATAAATGGGAATTAAGGTTTTATCTTAACTAATATATAAAGATAAAGATATGAAGAGATATATATATAAGAAATAAACTTATCTATAGAGGCATTCCCTCTTTTTAGCTGTCTCTCTTCTTAACCGACTAATTAGCATTCAAGACAAATATCTTGGCCCAAACAGCTAGCCGCTGATCGATTGTCAAAGCTCACGCCTAAACGACAGCTCGCGAAATGCAATGAAACCGATTTCAGGGGCTCGAGGAGAAAAAAGAACAAATAAAACAAAACTGCGAATGCATTTTTCGCTTATTTCCTATTCAAATATTTGCACTCGGAGTGAGTCAGAGCATTAAGTGCTCCCGGGACTTTGGAGTTTAACGCGAAATGGACTAATTAGTCAGGCAATTTTCACACTTTTCCCTCCCCAGCGATTTCCTCGACTCGTCGTGGTTTTGTAAACCAAACTCAAGCTGAACTTTAAATATAATAAAATTACAAATGCATAAGCTGTCGACAGCTGGCCAACTGTTTTTCCGCTTTTGTTTAAACTTTATTTTAATTGTTGTTTAGCTAAAAGTTTACCCATTTACCCCGCCATTGTTGTTTATCGGCTCAGTTTCATTATGGCTAAGCGCACGAGTCTCTCGGTTGCACCCGAATGAGAATGGCTTTTTAGCTTTCAGTTTTTTTCTAGGAACAACAGCTTCACCCGGATCCAATCGGGTTTTGTTTGTTGGCAAATAAATTATTTTTACAGACGCCCCCGAATGGAAATATCGGGGGAATCGTTGTCGTTGGCTCCGCTGATTGCTGGTTGTTCGCTCAATTAGCTGTCAATTAATTGATAAGCGGCGCCGGTTAGGAAGTCCCCCTCTCTAATGGTATGGAAATGAGATAGCGTCTTCTTCCCTTTCCGATAAGGTGTATAATATACTCGTATATGTATATCTCTGATTTTCTGTTTGGTTTTTCCCCGATTCTATTGTTTCAAGTCGATGCCTGGGCATCGAGTTTAATTAATTCGTTCACGGAAAAGGCTCGACATTGTTTGCAATTGCCACTGGAAGTGTGCTTGAACTACACTTGATGAACAGCAAATACTTTATAGTTGTAGGAACAAGCTTAAAAATGTTTAAATAAGTATTGATTCTTATTGAGAGCAATTGTTTAAAGACTGTGATGTGTTGTCAGTGCTTAAGTTGCCTTAATAAACTCATTAAAGTGGTAAGATTCGAAAGTGAGCTAAGAAATTTGTTTGAAATATTGAAAAATTTTTAGGCTCATATAAAACGTTGTATATATTTTAAATAATCTTTCTTCTTGGTAAAAATGCTATTCCTGATATTTCT
This sequence comes from Drosophila nikananu, assembly GCA_008042635.1. Classification (NCBI taxonomy): domain Eukaryota; kingdom Metazoa; phylum Arthropoda; class Insecta; order Diptera; family Drosophilidae; genus Drosophila; species Drosophila nikananu. Next base: position 99,649 of record VNJV01002153.1, read on the forward strand.
ATTCTTTATTAAATTCATTTCCTCATATCTCTAAGCTCAAGGTAATAAATAAATAAAAGTCCACTTACGAATGGTGCTGGATGGAGGTGTCCTTGGCCAGGATGCAGCTGCTGGTACTGCTGCGGCGATAGCATCACATGGGTGAGCGTTCCGTTCTCGTTGACGTACTGCGGCACCTGGACGGGCACCGGCATCGGGGGCGGCGGTCGGTTCTGGGACACCATCTGGACGGTGGCGGGACCTGTAAACATGCCAAAACGGCAAGCGGGAAGGACAAATTATTTAAAATGCCTCAACAAGCGGCAATATGCTGATGTATCTTGCAGATACAGATACAGTAGTGTGTGTAAGAGAGACGGCATTCTCACATGTGTAGAATGTGGAGGTTTTTGGGGGCACAAGTTAAGGCAGGCGACAGCTGGCGCCAGCGAGGCGACAGCTAGACGAGCGAGGGGGGGAAAGCGCCAGGACATTGCCAGGACAGCCATTGCTGCTTTATGTCAGCGGCGATTTCTCTGTGTTTGTTTAATGGATATCCCTCTCTCTCTCTCTCTCTTTCTATTAGTGTGTGTGTGTGTGTGTGTGTGAATATATTTGCACAGAAAGGAATTTATTATATATTCGTTAGGCTTTAAGATACAAGCAGGCAGTTCTTTGCATGTTAAACTTATAATAATATTTAAGGATTTTAAAAAAAGAATTTATTTATTTAATTGGTTTGCTTAAAAATAATGTTTATTTTATTTTTTATTGTAATTATTTTAATATTTTCTATATTATTTATAATTATAAGACACTAAGTGTGCTTACATAAGTAGTAAAGGAACACAAATAAAATAAATTGGTAAAGAAACTCATTCCCAAAGCCCTTTAAAAAATTATAATTGTAATATATATTTTTTAGTATTTGCTTATTTTTGTAAGACTAAAAATTTGGTTTTATTTTAATATTTTATATACTATAGTTATAAGACTCTTCGACTTATGCCATAAAAATAATACAAGTTGGTAAATAAATTCAATGTTAAAACCCTTTAAGATTATTCTTCACTGTAATTGTTCAAATCATTACTTAAAAGAGGAATAAAATTAGAAAATGATCTCTAGTCATATCAAGAGTTAATTTTCATGTCACGCTTCAGAGTCTCCTAAATGAATTACCCAATTTAATTACCATTTAATTACAGATATTTATTTTGTAGTCTTGCAAAACTCAGCTTAATAAAATAAACTTTCATTGACTTTGGCTAGATTTCTGCCTCTGTAAACCATTTGAATATGTATGTTTGTGTTTGCTGCAGCCAACAAAATGCTTGACAGAGTCTGCCAATTTCTGGCTCCCTCGTCGCCTCGAACTACTCAACTACGATACGCATACGCACCGTTGCCCAATTCCGATTTCATTTGCAATTTAAGTCTGCCCGATGATTAATATCCAACCGGCACCTCCCCAAACCCAAACCCAAACCCAGTGCCTGTCATAGGCACACTACTGCTGCACTGGGCCCCTCCTCACAATATTTTCGCTTTAATAAATGTGTTGGAAACATAGAAATCTCTAGAGCAAACATTTCTTGGCAGCTGCCTCTTTTGGGAGAGCGGGAAATTTGAAGAAAAATCGAGAGAGAGAGAGGAACAGAGAGAGGGGTGAACAAACGCTGAAGTTCTTGGGGTTTTTTGGCAGAGAATCGGAATCGGAATCAGAATCATAGCTTCAGAATTGTCTGGATCTGTTTCGGCTTTCGGGTTACCCCCCCAGTCAGTGTCATTAGCGAGGGGAGGGATGGGGAATGGATAATACTAGGAACTAGAACCATTTCCATTTCCATCTGGGGATCCATTTCAACTGCAACTTTGTCGCATGTCAGTGCCACAGAATAAACGACAGCGGAGACTGCCCCCTCAAACATTTCAAATGTATTTTGATTTGTGGATTTGTATTGCTTTTCAATTCTACTTATATATATATATTTTTTTTTTTTGGCTGCAATGCGACGCCCTAAAGCCAAACGAGCAACCAAAGAAATAAATATATATATATACATTTATAATATTTGTATATATATAATAATAATGAGAAAATGCTGGAGAATGGGCATGGCAAACATTTGTTAAGGGGAGCGATGTCTGGACAAGATTAGCGCATAATTTGCTTTGATAGATGATAAGGCCTTAAATGTCCAGTGGAGGCTTTATCAAATCGTAGTTCATGTGGAAATATTGAATTGGTATTTTATTCTATTGAATTTAATAGATTTTTCTAATATTTTTTTAGGGAGAAATGGGTATAACTAAATATATATAAAAGCTATAGAGATCCCTAGATTAATTATCAAGTATTTTATAGTTTTGTGGGCTGTAAACAAATGAGATAATTCTCTTGAATAAAATAAACATCATTTGTTTAACTTTAAGCTATTTTATTGACAATATTTAAATAAAATATAAATCAGTAGGTATATATTTTATTAACAATTTAAATAAATTTGCAATTGAAATTGCCTATTTCCGAACCTTTTGAAAACCCAAAAATGTGAAATACTTTCCCACACTCTCTGACCTTTTTTAAATTCCCACGCTTTCTCGCACATAAAACAAGAAGAAACCCATAAATATTTAAGCTCGAAGAAAAAAAAAACGAGACATGAATCCCGTGTACATCATAAAATGCATTCCATGTATGTACATCAATATGGATGGGTACAAATGCGATTCCCCAGCTGCAGTTCGCAGTTTTGCACTTTGCATGCCGAGGCACGTAAAAGGAACGTGGCCACGCCTGCCACACGCCCCCATTTCTATTATAGTTTTTTCTTCAGCCTTTTTTTTTTTGCTTTTTGCTAGCCTTACTTTCGTCTTGGTGTTTCTCCCCTCCCCAAGTACTTTATATATTTTCCAGCATTCTGCGTTCTGTTTCGCTGGCTAAACAATGCAAGCGTTGCATTTTTTATGGACACCACGCGGCGTATGCGTAATGTCGGCTAATGGATTGCGGGTGGTTGGATTGTGGGTGGGATTCCCCCGGCTTTCGCTTTAATAGTTAAACTGTAAACTTAACGGTAATGCGGCTGCTAATACGCTTAGCCATGTCTCGCACTCATTGAGGCCGAAAATGCTGGGCCTCTCTTGGTTCAATCAACCGTTAAATGCCAGACAGCGACGGAGTCCCACAATCCGGACGCTTATTGATCTGCTTTTAGGTGTAAAAATGTTGGTTTAGAGCGCTGACGCATAAAGCGACAGGCGGAAAGCGACGGGAAAAACTGATGATGTCTGATAAAGAGCGTCAAGAATTTTCCCCCTTTTCCTTTTTTTTGTGCAGTTAATCATTTGGCAAAAAGGTCTGGCGATTTTCACAGGCCGCCGTCGGCCAGGCAGGTGCGGGGAAGAGTTAGTGTGTCTCTCTGTCTGTCTGGCCAGGAAATGCACACCGTTTGCCGGGCGAGATAGATGGCAAGTGTATTTCCACTCGACGCATTTGGCCAAGTGTTAAAAGGCAGCAATTAGTTAGGCGGCCAAAAGGGGGTTAGTTAGCGGCCGGAGGGGTGGAGCTTATCGCTTGGCCAGCAGACACACAGACAGACAGACGGTTAAATGAAGTACTTTAGCGACTAAAGCCGCTGCCCCCTTCCTCTCCGAGCCGAGTGTCTGCAACTTCTACTGCAACTTAATTAATGCTAAACTGCTTAAGAAGCGATTTGGGCTGGGTGAAAAGTGGCCGGGATCTTATCCCAACCCTACAAAGTATCCCAGCGGTGGCAGCTCCGAGGAAATTGTAAGTAATTCTCAAGGAAGCGAGGGTTGTTGGGAACTATTTATCTAAAGAACTGGTGACAAGAAGTTGATAGCCAAGAGTTGCTTGAAAAAGCGTTAAAGCGGTAAGTAAACCACTCTTAAAAAGTGTATTTATAAGTAATTATTATTTAATTCACATCTTTTTTATTAGGAAGAAATCTTAAAAAATATTGTAAGTAATTCTCAGGGAAGGGTGGGTTGTTAGGATGAAAGGAACTATTTATTTGAAGGACTGTCCACCAGCATTTAAAAGATAATAATGGCATTGCATTGATTCGTGAAGGAAGTACTTTAAAACGCTTTAGATAAAAGACTTAAAAAAATTAAATGTACTATATGTAATTTATTATAATTAAGTGCAACTGTGCAAATCTTGAACATATTTGTTTCAGTTTTTAACATAAAAATAAAGGTTAAATGATATTTATGGCTGTTGTATTTAAAATTTCCACAAGTATTTGCAAAGAAATGTGATTTTATGTTGAAGGACATTTCTCTTTTACTATATAAAAAAATTCTAAATTAAATAAAAATATAAAAATCCCTTTATTAGTTTTATATATTTCTACAAAATTCGAACTTCTAACCAAGAAAACTACATTGCCGACCTTCGCTAGTCAGCTGAAGCATCATCTGGCTCTTCAATTTTCTGCCCTGATGCGTTGACCTTCTGCTTCGCCCCCCAAGAAAACCCCACCCAGCCTAAAGAAAACCCCTTTGTAGACAGTGTCAAAATAAAGTTGCGGCTGAAACGCGTTTGGGCTAATTGCAAACTGTTATTGCTTTCCTGTTGTTACGCATTGTTGAGCCACTTGGCCTCCTTCAGTCTCAGTCAGTTGTTCGGTTAGTCAGGGGTCAGGGGTCAGGGGTCAGGGTCGTTGTCTGGAGGCTCTCTGATTGCCAGCAGCACGCACACGCAAAACACGCACAAAATGCCTATAAAGTTAATAACAATTCGGTTAACAGGCGAAACCAAAAAAAAAAAACTTTGAGTGAGAACATTCCAGACCGGAATTGCCACGCATCCTCTCACTGAATGTTTTATGTTTTTTTTGGTTGGTGGGATTTTCGAGAATTATTGAGGATGAATTTATCAAATGCAAATAAATAATATTTATTCTCACTCACGTATATTCCCTGTGATGAATGCCCGGGGGGGTTGAATAAACTTTCGTTTGTTTTGAGCTTGATTTATGATTCTTTTCACTACGATTGGCAGCAGCAGCCGAGGATATATGCAAATGATTTGTAGGGCCAGAGGACTCTCTGTTCGATATTATACCATTGATTGGAAAAGTTAATTCCCACTGCGGCCCGCTGATTTTTTTCTCGCTTTGATGTTGTTCCTGATAATTACCAAGCAAATCTGGACCAATGTTGCGGTTAGATGGCTCATTATAATCAACATTTTTCCTCACTTATCTGACATTTCCCATCTCCCCCCTCGTTATTGGGTAATTGCGTGTCTCTCTCACTTATTTTCTCCACTCCACTGCCAAAGCCCTCCCCATCAATCCCCTCGTCAGTCTGTTATTTTATTCATTTTATTCATCTCCAATTAACGATGCGTGCGCAATTATCTTGGTAATTATGATGAAACCAAACAGAGAATGAGAAAATTCAAGAAGCTGTCTTTGAAAAATAAAGGTAAAATAAAACGACTTTCGCAAAATGCAATTAGAGCAGAACATTCACGAATGCCACCGTGGAAAGCTGGGAGCTGAGAATTCCTTAAAGAGTTCTCTGTTCATTACTCCATTTCGCCTTGGCAACGAAATCGCATTAATTGCGTATACGCCCCGTTAAATGCTTGCCCACAAATCGAAGGCAACAAAATGCTCTAAGACCCATTGATTGATGGGGCAGAGAGAGTGGAAAATCCGAGGGGAGGGAAAAAGGAAAAGGAGTGGGAAGGCTGCTTTCCCGGAGGGTAATGGCGTAGCTGGAATGGCGCCACCTAAAGCCATTTCCCAGTCTGCACGTGTCGCACGTTTTGTTGGCGCTACACAGGGAAATATATTTACATTGTGTTTATTATTTAATAAAATAAAAATATAGGATACACAAGCCAGACCAGCTCTTGATAAGCAGATAAGGTACATATATATAGCAGAGTCCATCTGCTGATGCTGTTCAAAGTTTAGTGGGACTTTTCCGTGATTATCAAGAATTTATAGCTGCGGCGATACACTGGACTTCTCTGGCTTCCAGGAAATAGAAGAAATACTAAGAAATACCAGCACCCTGCAAGTCTTTGTGGAGAGTGAATGCATAATACTGAAATCAGTCGCTTTTCAGAATGCAGACCATCGCAAGTGTCTTAATTCTCGCCGCAATAGCTGTAGCTATTGTACCCAAAGTACTTTCAGCAGAGCCCACCTCCTTGGATCTCGCCAGTCAGTGCGGAGGATATTGCTTTAATGTCCTCAAGCCCATTATGGATATCTTGGCCAATAGTCAGTGCGGAAAACTCAACGAGACCCAGGCCAAGTTGGAGAGTTTGGAAACTCATCTGCTGGAAATCAAGGAGAAATTAAATGGGCTTGATGTACCCCCGAAATTTGATACTTCTACCAGCAGAAGGATATACACTCGAGACTTTGTGAAGCTCGGCTCAAGGTCCTTCTATATTGAGGATCGCTTTAAGCTGAGTTTCCATAGTGCCCTAATGATGTGTCGCCAGATGGGCGCCTACCTAGCCGTCATCCAGGATGAGGAGGAGCTGATCGCAATCAGCAAGCAGCTCGATAAACTTCGCAATTATTGGCTTGACATTAGCAGGCTAAAGAACGAGGATGAAGAAAAGTATAGTTCTTTGAGTTCCGGAAAGGATATAACCTATTTTAAGTGGGCCCATGGAGAACCCAGCAACTATTATCGACTAGAAGCCTGCGTAAATATTTTCAACGGCACCATGGCCACAAAGTCTTGTCGAAACGAATATTATTTTATATGCGAGGCAATTGAGTAAAGAGTGTTAAGAAAAAAATCATTAAGAAGTGTCTTTTAAAAAAAATGTATAAAGTTTTTAAAATCACAAGAAATTGTTCAATGGTGAATATTTAAGAAATAAATATCAATAAACTGAATCTTGCTTGTAATATATCTTATTTAAATATAAATTAAATTTTTTAATAATAAAAAATAATAAAGTTTGGTATTTTGCAGAAACGGGAATTTTTTAATATATCTTTGCAAGGAAATTGAGTAAAAATAAATTCGTGTTCTTTTCTATCAGCTCGAAATGTAGTCTTCAAAATTGTATTTTTAAAATATTTATTTAATTTTCCCTCTATGTATTTAGTATATATTTTTCTTGCTGTGTGCCGACTGCTGTTTGCTAGTCTGTTTATTTGAATTTCCAATATCTTTGACGAGCCAAACAAACTGCCTTTGCAGCTTCCCTCCCCCAACACTGGGCGCCGGGCCCTTGTCATGCAAATATTGGCATTTTGTATGTCACCTAAGTGAAGTCCTCATAGACAACGACCAAATGGCTTAACAAAAAAAAAACAGGAAAAATAGAAACGAGGAAAGAAAATGGAAAAAAAAGGAAACAGGAAAACAGCGATGAAACAGCCGTGAAATTTTTGTGTCAGCAGCCAGAAGAAAAGGGGGCGTTACGCGTAGGTGGGCGTGCCAGCCAGCTGTGACGAGCGCCGCAGCAACATGCTGATATACCCTTGGATATACACACACACATCTACAACACGTCAACACATTATGCCTTCATTTATACTTTATGATGAGTAAATATTGTTATTAAAACGAAAAATTGCGCGTTGTCTGAGCGATAAACCAAGGTCCCCGCCTCCCCATTAGCCGCCCTCTGACCTTCGTCTGTGACGCCGAACAAGGCTGTTATTTGCAGCATTTGGTTTATTGGTTTTGTCTTGTCTCCCTTCAAGCCACGTTAACTTGCTGAAAGGCGGCGGCATGCAGGATGAGGATGAGGCTTTCCTTTGTGGGCTTTAAATTAATGTCTCAACCGTATCAGGTGCATAATGTATCAGGTGGATAGCGCGGCTAATGGTTCGTATTTTCGGTTTAGTTGTGAGATTTATACCGATTAGTGGGGGTTTTAGCCGGGGGAAGTGGGTGTTTTGAGGGTACCGAAAAAGGGAATTAGGAACAGACGTTTAAGGGATTTATTTGGCAAAGCAGGAAGTGAGCCAGAAATTGATTGGATTAAATCTGTTCTGGGAGAGGCTAAAATACAATTACTAGCTTCAGTTGAAGGGAGTGTAATTTATTTAAAGCTTTTAATAGTTTTGAGATAAATTAAAACTTCCTAGTTTGTTAAAGGTTCTGTTAGAGGAAAGGAAAATAATTAAAATTGTAAAGTGTTGAATAAAAATAATTCAGAATTGTTAAATACTTTCAAATTAATTTATAGAGGTATAATTCTAGTTTGAAAGCCTTATTAGGAATTGTTTTAAGCAATAAGGTTTAATCTTAGTTTCTTTCAAGAATAAACTCATTGATCTTATAAATGTATTTTACAAATATCTATAATATTTTATAATTCATTTTAGTTCCATCCATTCGTAATATATATTTAAACAAACTTCAGGTTCACCATGATAAAGGCTCTCAAGTTGAAATATTTATTACAAATAAATCCATTAATTTATTATTATTATTTTTTATTGTAATAACAAATTTAATTTATATACTACAATTTTTTTTTTTTTAAAGCCAGAGCAACTGTGGCCTTCAGGCTGGAAAATCCATTAATTTATCAGAAATAAATCACTTACAAATGACAGATACAACCCCATCACTTAAGAAATTCACAAAACTTTTCCCAACTCTTTTGTTTTATTTTCTCTGCTTGTCATTTTCCTCAATTTCCCCCACCAAGTCGACATCAATTACGGCCCCACTTAATCAGCGTGTTTAATTATTCCTATAGCCACTTCTTCTCCCCCGTCCTCTAGTCACAATCGTTAACACTTTCAATTTGTTGCACTTTCGGCCCTGATCCGCACTTCAATTCCTTCACCCGCTGGGTTTTTCGAGGTTCTGGATGTTCGGTTCGATGTTCGCATTACCATAAATGCATGCAGCGCTTTTGTCCAACTTGTATTTCTTTTTTTTGGCCACCCCCCCCAGGCAATTAACAATTAGCAGAGACTGTATCTGTATTGCTGCCCCCAAAACACCACCCCGCAAAAGCTTCAATTCAATTAACTTGCACACTTAAGCCAAAAAAAAAGAATCTGGGTAAGGGAAAAAAAATGAAATTTCATTGGTCTGCGGTACATAGAGAAAAAATGGGGATACTTGTATTTTATTCCATATTTATCTAGAGAAAATTTAATATTAAATCTGATAAGGTGATATTTTAAATGAAAACAAAAGCACTTGATATAAATATTAGAAATAAATAGAATCATCATATGATTCAGAAAATACCTATAGATACATCATAAAATACTCAAAAGTATTAATATTTAAATATTTACCATTATTATTTAAATATTTAAATATTTACCATTTATTAATGGTAAAAAACTTGTTTAGTTTGATTTCCTGCAAGTGCGATTTTCTTTGTCTGTTTTTAACCGAAACTTCTCCAATTTCGTTCTGCTCTTTTATTTCATTACCCCGCTCTCGCTCCACCCCCTCTCCAGCCACCTCCTCCAGCCACCACCCCCTCTGCCAACCATCGTAATTCTTCTGCTGCTGCCTGCTGCTACAATGGCATTGACATTAAGAAATGCTAACCCGCAATTTGCAATTTGCTAGCAAGCGAGAAGAAACAAAAAGAAAAAAAAAACCCAAATTAAACATTTGCTGGACTGGTAAGCGAGAAAGAGACAGAGCAAAAAACAATAATAATAACAAGCTGGAGATGAGAAGAAAACGCGAAGAAAGCGAAATCAGCGTGTGGCGCATGAAGCTCATTAAAAGCCGAAATGGAAGACGAATGACCAAAGCAAAAGGGGGGTTGGGATGAAGGGGGCCTGGGTGATGGTCAGGAAAGGAGTGCAGAAGTAGGGATATATACACTGAGAAAAAATTTGAAAAAAAATACATTAACTCATAAGCTAGAATACTGACTTTAAACAGTTTAAAATAAAGAAGAGTCTAGCTATCTTTGGGATATTTGAACACATTTAAAACATATTTTAAATGTCTTAAAACATTGTAAAAACAAACATATATTTTTTGAACTCCACTTAAATTTTATTTTATATTTATATATTTTTTTGTAAAAATTATAATTTTGTATTAGGTTGGGAAAACCTAAGGAATTTTAGCAAGTTCTTTATTTTTGAAGAGAACCATTTTAAATTCAATGCGTTTATAGGGTTTCTTAAAAACATTATTAATAAAAGTATGAATTCTATTAAATAATTTTCTAGACTTTAAACATATTTTTTTTTAAATATTTTTAATATTTGTTTAATCCCTTCACGTATTTTTTCTCAGTATATTTTAGCAAGTCTAACGGAACCGCTGTAACGAAAACAAATGAAATCAAATTTAAAGCGTGCGTAATTAATTTCACCCCCGCGAACTTGACTTCAAAGAATGAAGAGGGGGGCGGTGACTAAAGCGGAGGCGTGGTCATCTGGCAAGCTAAAGGTTAACCGTTGTTTATTTGTTTCCTTTCTCTTTTTTCCGGCTCTTTGTTTTAGCCCTCTGTTCGGAAAAGATATATTTCCCGAGAAACCGTGGAATCAGGATTCAGCGAAGAGTAATTGTATCTGGGCTTCCGAAAACCGAGATTGAGGGCGAAAGTAAAGGATGAACATGAGATACTTTTGGGAATTAATACAATATTTTTAACAACAATCAAAGAGGGAAATAGATAAGCTATGATTGTGTGGCTAGAACTACTTGACAATTTGTATTGTAATTAACGTAAAAATTAAAAAAAAATTAATTAAAAATCGTTTTAATTTTCCACCTTGTCTTTGTTTATTTTGTAAATTAACCCATCTTCAGGGGAATAAATATTTTTTAGACTTGGTGTTAAATAATTGTTGCTTCCCACAACAGCAGAAAATACCTTTTGTCCCACCTTCGGCCCAAAATCCACGACTTTTGCCTTTTGGCGGCACTTAAATTTCAATTCGCTGTTGTTCTTGACTTTTACGGCTTTTGCGGACTTTTGCCAGTTGTCCATTTTGGCATTTCTGTAGCCAAAGCCAAACGACGAAGCCAAATCCATTGCCTTCTTGCCTGAATAATTAATTTTATTTATGCCGCGACAAAAGATGCTGCTGCGCTTTTTTCTTTAATTTTTTTCTTACATTTTTTTGTTCTTACAATTTATTTTTATTTTTTTTTTCCTTTTATTCCTCTAAGCCGCAGTGCTCATAAATTGTTGAGCGCACATGCAAAGCAATAGAGGGCCGAAGCCAGTGAGGTAAAAGCAAAAGGCGGCACAATTAGTTGGCAAGACGAGTGAGCCAAAACAAAAGTGAAAAAACAAAATAAAGCCACGTTCCCAGATAGTCGAAGCAGAAAATAATTTATATCCCTAGCACAGACAAGGCCCTGAAGCATACAGATGAGGGTGGAAAAATAGGACAAGCACTTGATAAATAATATAAAATATTAAAGAGTTAAAGGCAGAAAGACGTGTTTTTAATTTGATTTTATGATCATTTTAAAAAGTCATACAAATATATTTTTAGAAATTATCAAAAATATATTAAAAGTGTTTTTAAAATATTCTAAAGCTGAACAACTTTTTCTTAATATATTTATTAACTAAGAAATCATTTTTCCTTTAAATTTGCTCTACATAAGAGCTCTTCAAAATGATTATTAATTTATATTTATTAATATAATAATAATAACTATTTATATAAAAATAGCAACAAATAAATTCCTCAATTTGTGTTGCTATTATTTTGCACGTAACTGTGTTAGACACTCGCCGACCGATACTAATAACGATTTACGTGCTGCGCCATTTTGTCTAAAAAGAAGATTTATAAGGCCGCAGCCACTGAGGATACTTCAAGGACAAAACATGGAAAAACTCCCCAGGACAACAAGAAAATTCAAACAGACTTAACTCAGACGCAGACCAATAAAACTTGGGCTGCACAAAAAAAAAGAAATAAAATATAAAAACAAGAACACGAAAAAAGACACAACAGGAAAACGAATGGCAGCAGGAAAATCCGGGGAAAAACGGGGACCAGAAGGTGCTGTGAGAGTGTGTGTGACCCAGTACAGGTGCTAAAGGGACACGCAGGGACAGACACAAGTTCAACAATTTGCACCTGTCACAGTTTGAGCGCCACTGAACCGCAGCCAGGCTCAAATGTTTGCTCAGCTGTTGAGTTCCGTTATTCCACCTGACACCACCCAGGTCTTTCCTTCAGATTTTCCTCAAAAGACAAGGTGTGTCGCCCCAGATTTGGGTCAGTGGGATATACACAGATATATCAGTGTGTGTGTGCCATGGGTCATCGTCTTGTGGTCAGTGTTTTCTTGCCTCTGGAAAAGGTTTTCGTTCGTCATTCGCTCGCTTCGCTGATTTGTGTTTTTTATGCTAAGGCCCTTGGGTTCAGGCTCGACTTTGGGTTCGGTTTTTGGGGCAGAAACATTAATCACAATTGCCTTAATTAATCATCCTTTTTTCTTTCTGGTTGGAAGGCAACCTTTCTGGGGCCGTAAGAAAATTCAGGCGTAAAATACAAATTAAACACATTTAATTTTTTAACGAAGGGAAAGTGTTGGTAATTTCAATTTTAGGCCAAGATGTGCTGTGATAACAAATAATTAAATAAGAAAGGAAGCTTGGTAATTACTTGTATTACTTTTGCTTCAAATAAATTATTTATTATTTTTGTAAGCAATTATTTAATTACATTTATGAAAGATTAAGTCAGAAGGTAAATATATAAACTCCTATATTTGATGGTTAAATTTTGTTGATCTCTTTTGGCCAATTTATAAAAATATTATAATAATTCATGTATTAATTTTGCTTAGCTTTAGTTAAGTAGAATTTTTTCAGGAGGTTTAATTTCCCAGAACTCTTATGGCTAATTTATACAATTGCCTTTGAGTCTGCTTTAAATATTTACTCCTCAATTAACAAATATGCCATAATTCCTTGTAATTTCTTTTTGTTTACCGAAAAACTTTTGTGAACTCTTGGTCCAATTTTTGATTTTTTCTGCTAAAACAAATATTGTTTTCTCCGTTTCATTTCAGCAACTTTTATGTGATTTAAGCTCAATTTATTGACAGCCTTTCCAGCAATTTTAACTGCCATCCACATATGTCACTTCACGCTACCTCCACTTCTCCCACACCCCCCCTTATCAATAAGATTCAGACAGACTAACGACGCCTTCTGTTGCCTGATGTTGTTGTGGAGTTGTTGTGCCCGTCAAACCGTAAATGGCGTCACTTTGACAGCCGTTTATATATATATTTATATATCTGGATATATGTCCATCAGCATGTCCATCGTCCACGAGCTCGATATGTTTATGGATTTCAATATCTTTAATTTAACATATTTTATGAGTGTTTTATGGCAATATTAATTTTTCTTTTCCGCCGTCGTATTGTTGTTATTGTCGTCACGCCTTTTAATGACTATTGATTGGTCGGGGGTGTTGTTGGGACAAGAGATCGCATACGAACGTTAATAAAAAATAAATCAGAATTTTCATCGCAAATTGGCGTAGTTCAAACATCTCGACAGATGATTTAATTGGCTTGAGTTAAGTTTGCCCTGAGGATATGAGGATTTTCTTTTTATTAAATGGAAGCGGGATTCAGGCTGAGTTTAAAAATGTAAACTCAACATTTAATAAACCATTTCTGATATTAAAATAAAAACAAATAAGTATTTTAACTTCTAGATAAGTTAAAAAATAAATACAGGAACATAATTATTTTTTTACTATTAAAAGTAATCCGAATTTTGGCGGACGTATTGCTTATTATTTTTGCTTTCATTCTCATTTTATGTAAAGCCAAAATGCCTTTCAGTATAAAGTAATTAGTTTCCAATTAATAAACAAATATTGATTACAGTTTTATCTCAAACAAAATATTAAAAAAATCATTTTTGTTGCTGGAATTTTTCGTTAATTATTTGCTTCATTGCTGCTCATGTTAATTTTGTTTTTATTTAACTTTGTGTACAAAGCGACATTCCTCAGAAATGTTGAGCCAAGTTATTTAATTATTATTTTTTGTGCTCAAATGGCCTTTGATTGAATGCGTTTTTGGTGCTTTGTTTTTGCATTACTGCCTCTTTTTATATTATAATTTTTTCCTGAATATTTGTTTTTGTTATCCGTTTTATTGAGATATAAAAAATGAATTAATTTTTCGTTGGAATTTTGCTGTCTTTCGCTGAAGATTTCGCAAGCATTTGGCAAACATCTTGGCACTTTTGGCTGCCAAGTAGAGAAAAAAAAAACTGTTAAACAATTTTTTTCCCGGCTTCGATTTCTTTACTGCTGCTCACTTCTGCACTTCATCGTGTTAATTATATGCTGGCTCTGTTTATAACAATTTTTTTCATCTCTTTTCCGTGACTTTTTGTTTGGTTTGTTTAGCTTTGTATATTTTTTTCCAACTTGTCTTTCTTCATTTGCGTCCGTTGAACCCGCTGGATCTTTTTCGGAGATTTTGTCTTATTATTATTACTTTTCGGCGTATTTTTTTTAGTCTTTTGCACGCGCCTCGTTCGTCTTTGATTTTTATTTTTTTTTCGAGGGCCCGCACCGAACCCAAAAAATATGCCAAAGTTGAGCGCTCTGAAGAAGTATTTTTGTTTTCATTGTGGCCAAGAAATGTGAAAGTTGTCGACGAATTTGGGCCTTTTTTTTCTGCGCCGTATTACTTTCTTGTGAAGATCGGAGGGAAATGGTTATTGAGACTGGAACGAATGTGGCTGACTGGCCAGGCTGGTGAACTCTTGACATACAATTGTGTTTAATTAGGTGGGAAAAATTATGGGGAGTTTTTTAAACATATTCTTTAGGGCCACAGTTTTCTGTGGATATTGTAGGGGATTTTTTCTAAACCTTTTTCTAAGATTTTAGCTTTAAATGTATTAAAAAATAATTTTAAATATTTCAATTACCTAAAAAGTATCTATACAAATTTGTTAATTTAATTTTAAGGCATTCCTTGTAATTTTTTAAGCTTTTAAGTCGTACTTTTATATACATTTTTCATATATATTTTTTTATTTGTTTAAAATATCTTAATTGTTTTCTGTTTATTTGTATTATTTAAAGAACTCTTATCTTTAGGTTTAAATATCTTAACATTGTCTAAGCCTTTATTTATTGTTGCCATATTTGTCTTTGCATATTTGCTTTGATATTCAAAATAATCGAGATTTGTGTGGATGCCTTGACACGTGCCTAGTGGCCCCCACACACAATACAAATAAATACAAATATTTAAATGGTTTCATCAACTTCACAGTGTTATAGCTTTAAAATTTATTTGATTTAAATTGTTTTTCCTGAGCTGATAATCTTGGTTGGGAATCTGTTACTTGGCACACTTGACTTCTTGTTTTGATTAAATTCAGTTGCCAATTTATTTATACCAATTATTGTGCAGGAATTTCTCGTTTTTTGTTTGCTTTTACTCTACTCTTCCGACCGAATTAATTTCAATTCAATTGTATATTTTTGCCTTATCTGCTCGCTTTTATGAAATTGTTTCTGCTTATCTCTGCATCGCGTCTTTCTCCAGCTCCTCTCGATTATTTCTCTTTCCATTTTCATTCATTGTTTGCTTTTTTGCAATTTTCTGTAGCGTGCATTTGCTGTTTTTGTTGTTTCTTTTTTTATTTTTTGCACAAAGTTATGCGCGTTGTAATTGCAAAAGTGACAATATCCGCTTCGTGCTTAGCTGCAACTAAAAAATAAAAAAAAAAATACAACAAGAAATGCAAAAAAATGGCAACAAAAGCGGCACGAAAAGTATGCCACAAAACGGATGCAATAAACACGCAGCCCAAAAGCCGGAGCCAAGTCATGAATGGCAAAGTGAAAATGGCAGTGCCAAAATGAAAAGCCAAAGCCAAATGCGCAGAAATTAGCAAAACGGAAAACGAGAAAATTCCAGCGGCAGCTCCAAAGATTTCCATCATCAAATAGAGGAGAAAAGAAAGAGATTTTCTATACACTGGGAGAAGAAATGAAACATTTAAAGCTATATTTTTTAATGGAAATTATAACAAGTATTTAAATATTTTAATAAAATTTAAAAAAGTACATTTAAAGTATAAAAACTCTTAAAAACGAATGCTTTAATCGACTTTATTTTTTTTTCTCCTCGCACCCTTGAAAACATTTTAATATAATTCCATTAAGGCCATCCAAGAATGTATCCCACAGATACACCAGACTGTATCTGTGCATAATTAAACGCTTAGCGGTACACACAGATACAGATACAATTTTATAAATTGCACTCATCTTATTTATAGTTATTGTTGTTCCCCAGTTCCTTCCTCCAATTGTTTCTCTAAAATATTCAAAGTCACGTTGTCTTCTCCAAAATAATCACCGCCGAAGTTTTCCCACGAACATGTTACCAAAACATGTATATATTATATACATTAATGTGTATATATTTGTATATTTGCATCTGGGTATGCAAAAGTCCCACACACGAAGTTCGTTTTTTGGTCATAAAAAGCGTTAAAGATTTGCCCATATTAAACTCTAGTTGATGGATATTTTGGCAATTGACCTTGAGATTTATATAAGTGGTTTTTGTCTCAGCGCTTTGGCTCGTGGAATTTGCGACAAAGAAACTATAAATCTGTTTCAATGAGCACTCCGTTAATGGCAGTCTTTGGCGTTTTGTATCTTGAGAAATCCTAACGTGTGAAATACTTTTAGTTAAGCTAAGAGAGTCATTTGTTAAGGGCCTTTATTCAGCATTTAAATTTTTGTATTGTATTTTTAGAAATTTAAAATATTGTAAGCATTTTAAATGGCTTCAAAAGTTAATGAGAAGTTCTTAAAAAAATGTACAAGTAAGTAATAACTTGTAAAATTAAATAATCCAAAAGAAAGTTTGTGGTTTAAAGTGTCTTTAACTTATTTTAAGAAAGAACTCGCTGTGTAGAGTTTAATATATTTTCGTAATATTTTATTTAGTTAGTATTTTCCTTTTCAGTTTTCTGACTAATTTCAAGAATAATTTCCTAAAGATTTACGATTCCTTTCAAGTATATATTTTATTATCTAAGCACTTTTCTTTAACTTTTCCTATAAGTATCCAGCAAAGGAATTCCTTTGGTGTATTTAACTTTTCGAATAAAACTCACTGGCTGATCTCATTCTGCGATTGCCCCCACAACTAACTATAAAACTCGCAGTTACGCAGTTACACTTTTTAGCATGGATTTTGATATAAATATATTTTTGTTGTGCCAAATCTAGAGCGTAGCGCATTACTCAGGCGCTCTTTTGTTTTGCATTTAGTCGAGTGTTGTTACTGCTGTGGATGATGATGATGTGTGGGCGTAATCTCGAGCATTGTCACTCAATGGCTCACTTAGCGGCACTTAACGGCCAAATGCGCACAAAAAACATGAGCATAACGAAATTTGAACTGCATCCGTGAGATACGCGCGCCACAAAAGGCACAGGCACAGGCACACACAGATGCAGCTACAAAGGCAGCTACAGAGCCACGGATACTGGCAAGTGACTGCCGTCAATTATAACATTTCTGACAGTTGAAACTTTCAAATTAACCCACACACACACTTGGGACTCGGCGAATTTGCTTATCGCAGAGCCCAGGCAAGATGTATGAACATCTATCTACGTTCACTAATGACAGCTTTGGACTTCTTTTTGCATCAGCCAAAAAAATGGTAACGAGTTTTGTATATACTCTAATGGATTTTATTATTTTTTTAATTTATAGTGGTACCTGGAAATATTGTATAGAATTTTAAGGTACTTTACAATTTATTATAAAGTTTGATATAAATTTAGACCACTTTTTAAATAATTCTTAAAGAACTTGCTGAATATTTATAAATGCATATTGAATGTAGAGGTTTTTAAATTTATAATTAAAATAAATGGATTGCCTTCAAATATATTTTTAAAACTAAGTTAAATTCATTAAAATAATTTAAATAATTAAATTTTTTCATTTAACAAATTTAAATAATTAAATTATTTCATTTTGAAATGTTATCTTTTGGAATACAAATTATTTCTAAACAGACCTTAAAAAAATAATAGAAAAACTATTTAAGGTATGTTACTAACAGCTATCCAAAACCTCAAGGAGTTAAGCCCATTTTCTTAAAGTTTCTTTTCTCCAAACAGCTCTAAGAAAAATCTCATTAATCGAGGCATTTTCTCGGCTGCCAGACTTCTGGCTAAAATGAAAATAACCCTCCCGAAAAAGCGTAACACCAACTGAATACGAAATACTGACTTCTCTTTGCATCAGCCAAAGGAACAGCACAAACTGGTAAAAAGAAAAAAAATAAAGAGAAGCCAAAAAGAAGTTGAAAAACCCGCCATGGCCATTGGAGGAGGCATTAGACGACTTCAAGTGGCAGCCAAGCGGCAACGAGTGACCCAAATACTTCAGCTTCAGCTTCAGCTCTAGCTTCCACCTCGGCATTGGCTACAGATACAGATACAAATGCAGCTTAAGATACAATTACACAAAGAAAAAGCCATTAAAATGAATATTATTTATCAAAATTTAAAACCAAAATCGAGATTAATAATAAAAAGGATAGAAACCAAACTTAATCAGCTAGGAAATTAATATTTAATTTTTGAATATACATATTTCTATTAATGTTAAATATTTTTTGCTAAGTGTACAGCTTGAGCTCTGGCTGCAGCTTCGAACTAACGGTAAATGGCCGAGCTGCGTTGGCTGCCAATGCTGTTAACCGCATTTCGCAGGCTTGTATCTAATAGATACATTTCGCATGCCGTGACTGCGACTGCGACCACGCCCCCTCGCCGCCTGCACTTCACTTTTCGCATGCAGGCACGCACACACGACATTCTTTTTGGTTCGAATGCGAAATTTCCAAAAATTTCAGAGCTGCCAACAATTTCAGTTTTTTTTTCAGCTGTCAACTTTTCCTTGGTTTATTTTGTTTTTTTTTTTTATTTATTTATTTTTATCAACTGCAGCTGACACTTTTATGGTTTTTGTTTTTGCACTTTTTTTTGCCGCCTTTCAGCGGCAGTAAAACTATTTTTTAATTATTTCATTAGCAGGGCAACTTCGCCCGAAAGGAAAGCCAGCAAAAAAGGGGGGGAAAAGTCTGCCTCCGACATGTTGGCATCAATTTATATAGCCAGCAGCTTTAGCAGGTCTTTGAACTTGAATTTAATTATGAAACTTAAGTTGGTCAACAAAATATTAGCACCGTCGAAAAGTAAAAGTTGAGCCACCCAGGTGAGTCACACACACGGCAGATAAAGACGACTCATTCATTTGACGCAAGTTTATTTGAATAGGTGAAAGATGTGCGAGATAAACTGAGTGATGTTTTGAGAAAACATTCGTGTGGGGATTATCAAGGGAATAATATATGGCCAAAAGTTTACTATCGTAATAATCATATTAACTTCCTATTTGAGTTTTCAAAGCCGTTTTTATGGCTACTTCCTGCGGGCTCTATAAAGCATTTCTTGGTGAATATTTCTAAACAAAAAAGTGGTTCAGATATATTTTAGTTGGTAAACTATTCTTCATTTTAAGTATACTTATTATTTATTCTTGACTTCTGGTATTATTTAAAAGTGAATTATTAAGGTTTTGGGATTTTCTTTATCAAATGGTGCTAATTGTTTCCATTTTTTTAAGACATTATTTTTGTTATTTATCTTTAATTCTAATAAATTTAAAAGGAAATACAAATATTTCCCCGTTATCCTCATTTAAAAATCTAAGAAATTTACCAAAGAATATACAGTTATAATGGCTTCTTGGGATCTTAAAATTATGCAAAGGAATTCCAATCGATTGCCTCGGACATTTTTCGCTTAATTTCGCAGACTTCTTCCCAGAACCTGTTAAATTAAAGCCTTAAACCGGACATACTAAGCCCAAAACCGCTTTCTTCAAATATGCAGTTGTTATAAAAATCCCAAAACTTCGATTGGATGACTCATTCTCTTTGATTTATGACGGTAGACGAGTTTCTGACTTCTAGATCCACTGACGCAGAATTCTTCCCAGAACTTCTCATTGAGGGCACATGCCTTGTCGTCACATGTTTGGCGATAACATATTTATTTTATATATATATTTATTTCCCCCCTCAGATTGTTTGCGATCAACCTATTTATGAATGAACAAGGGAAGAGAAATAACAAAGAAGGAAAACAAACAACGAGAACGAGCATACGAGTAAATTGAGGATGTGAGTCACTGTTCGGGGACGCTGGAGGCAGCGGCATTTAAGTGAATTATATTTGGCGCATCGGCCTTTCGGCTTTTAATTTGCATCTCAAAGATACTCCACTGGCTGCAGATACAGATGCAGATGCAGATACATCTAGGCCAGAACAAACAAACTGGCAGATAGATAAACAAACATCAGAGTCGTGACAAAAACAACAGTTAGTTTGTCAATTTGCATTTCGGTTTTCAATTCTGTTTCGTTTGCTCTGCACGTATACAGAGGAAAAAAAATATGAAATTAAAATTTGTATAAATATTTCCATTTAAATGTTTAACCAGAAATATTTTTAGTTGATTTTCATAATTTTAGAATTTATAATTGAGAAGTATTTCCCCTTTTTAAGTTCTAAAAGTTCTAAAGTTGTTCCCTGCTTTGGCAGCTGCGTATCTCCGTATCTGTATCTTTTGCTTCCGCTTGCAAAGCTGTTAGTTTCATTTTAAATGATAAGAAATTAGTGTGGAAAAATCCCTAGGGGGAGACAAATTTATCCTTGGGCTAGTCAGGAGTTTCCTTTGGAAAATGCCACAAATATTTGCATAATCAAACAAGTAAGCAGCTTCATTGCATATGCTAAATTATTAACATCTCCGGCTTATTGATATTATTCCAGGTAAGTGTCTCGGTTGCACTTGCCCAAGGGGATTACAGGCGAGCTGGTTATTTAATTTAAGCTCAGATTATTAAAGGGAAATTGAGATTCAGTAGTTAAGCTATTAAATAAATGAGGGGTAATTAAAATAAAGAATAATAAAGGAACGATTAAATGTATAATTTGCTTGACATTTTTATTATTTATTTAAAAATGTATGTGGCTACAAGATATTTATAAATTTAATCCGTTTAAAAATAGTTTTCCGTGTTCTTTTTAATTTAAAAAATCTCTACCTAAAGCTGCACTTTGGGGTTCGTTTTGCCATAACTGTGACGACCCTCACCCTCGTTTTTTTAGACACAATTGCGAGTCAAGTTAAAAAGAAAATTTCATAATTAGCGTTAATTGCTGCTTAGTTGTGCAAATAGAACACAAGTCGAAAAGGAAAGTGGGGGGTCGGGAAAATGCGGGTGCAATGTGAAGGGGATTTTCCGCCCCCCCATGCAGCGGCATTTTGTGAGTCATCAAAGGCAGAATTTGCAAACAAAACAAAAAAAAAAGTGCCCCAGACAAAAAGAAATGAGCAGGAGGAAAGTGCACTGCCTGGGGTACAAATGAAAAGCGGGGAGGAAAACCTCAAGTGACCGCCGCCGTTCCAGTCTCTCGCTTTTTATTCCCTTTTACACATTTTTCCCATTCCCATTCCCAGAGGCAGCAAAAAAAAAACTTGAAGTTAATGTGGAAAAGTGAATGGCAACCTGGCCCCGGCCATTGGATAATTTGTGGCAAGTGCTGCGCAGTGCCACTCCCACTTTTCCCAGCGAATAAGTAAGTCAAACACACAAACACAGACCCAATAAAAAAAATGCCAAAGAGTTTTGCGGCTCACAATGTGAAAACCGAACAAATAACAGAAATCAAACTAAACGAAAAAGAAAAAACTACAACAATATATAATCAAAAATATCAATTGAAGTTTGCTCTGCAGAAAATGGTGGAACTAAAAAAATTTTATGATATCGCATAACGATTCGCTGAATTCAGTTTGGGTTTAATCAGATTTTGTTGAGCTCGCTGACACGACATTCCGCCAGACAGACTCTGCAGATGGCCCTGCCCCCTCAAAAATATTTTCGAAATTTGCAAATAGATTGCCATCGAAATTGTTAACAATAATAAATGCAGCAATATTCAAGGAATTTAATTGTTCGGAAGAAATCGTAGAGGAAACGAAGCGAACAATTAAATCATTTGAGAGCGAATAGAAAGAAACGACCAGAAAATATTATGGCTGACTTTAAATATTTCTTATTGATATTTCCAATAAATTTAATAGATTTCTAAATAAGTAAATTCATTGTATAAAGTCACTTGTTCTTCTAAAATGTTTCCATTTAATTTAAATAATATCCAAAGAGCATTCAAGTAGTCACAAATGTCGACAGACTCCCCTCTAAGTTATCGAATTTTTTCTGGCTGTCTTGCTTTTGGGCGCGGCGTGTGCCGGCTTTTAATTGAATTGAATTGAGCGTGGCCAGCAGACATGTGAGACATCGAATCCGCTCCATCTGGGAGCTCCAGATATACTCCCACTCTACATATATAAAAGCATATATAACTCACAATCACAATTGAACAGACAGGCACAATCCCCCCAAGCCTCTGCACTTTGCATGCTACTCGAGGGCGTTGGGGAAAATGGTTAGGGCGTGGCCCTGCCAAAGTTGTTGACGCCGTCTCGGATTTTGGCTTTTCGAGCAAGCGGATCGAAAAAGAGATTTCTTTTCAAGGCGGCAACAAGTGCCAAAAGTACCCCGAAATAAGGTTTGTCAGCTTGCAGTTTTGCAGAGTTAATTCACAGCAAGAAAAATACTAGGGAAAATATGTATCTACTTTGCTAGAGAGAAAATGTAATTTAAATAAATGAAGAAATTGGATTGAAGGCTGTAGGAAAATATTTTGTATAAGATAATTATATTCCTGAACAGTTTAAAACATTAAATGAAGTCATAGATATTTTTCTTATATTTTTTAAAACCATTTTTAATAACCTTTTAGTTCCGAGATACAAAATTCCTTGTGATTTTCTAGAGAAGAAAATGGCAAAGAAAATGGGGCAAATATTTATTTTTTTATAAACATATTTCTGAAAAAGTAAAGTAATTTAATAACGTAATAGTTTTCTTACAATTTTTTTGATACACTCTTAAGATCTTTTTGTTTACAAAAGAGAACCTAGTTTCTAGCCTAATTTAATTGCCATATTTTCTCCCTCTGTATGCTAATTTTTTCGACATATTTCCGCCACCCCATTCGTCTTTATTTTCTTGAATCAAATTATTTCACTGAAGTGACATCATCATCATCGCCATCAGCAGCAGCAAAAGCAGCATCTTCAAACGAGTGGTGGAGCAGCATCTTCACCCTGACCTCGTAAAACTTTTGCCGCATTTTCGCACGTGGCCATAAAAAGGCCAGCAAAAGGGGGCTGGGTGGGGGCGTGGCTACTGCAGGATATGGTATTGCTTGCCAAGACCCCAGGGAGATAGGACGGAAGAGATGGACTGACTTCCTGTGAGGCGTGAGGGAGGATTTCTCGCAAGGATTGCATAACTGCCAGAGGCAGCAAATAAAACTGAAACTTTTACGTCTGACCTTGTTGCTCGGTCAGTTGCACACAAACAAACAAACATAATCCTTGAAAACATTTTCGGTTCTTAATTGAAATTGAAATTGCACTTACACTTCAGTCGGCAACAGTGCGTATAAGTAATCATCTTTGATTGTGGCTTACCTGAAATGAAAAATGGGGGAAAATGCACAAATTAGTAAGTTTGTCAAAATATTTACACACACAGCTTAAAGGGCTTAAAGTGGCTGACGATATCCGGATTATTAATTCATAGACATCCCTCGGCTGCGTGTGTGCATTTATTGTGGCCATATTTTTAATATTGCACATTTTAAAATGTGTTTCTCATTTCGTTCGTGTGGCGCATGTTTTGCCCCCGAAATGCAAACACAGACGCAAAAAGCCGCATTATTAATTACCCACAAAAAAAAATATTATCTGACGAGTGACGAATACTCTTACATTTCATTTACAATTTGTATTTCCCTTTAAAACTCAAGAGAAATTAATGAACATTTATACAGTAAAAAAAAGATAGAAATTGTTGGAAAAAATACTTTACTTTGTGTAATTTTGTACAAGTTTTATTGTTGTTTACAATTTTCCACAGAATACATATTTCTCATATCACATTAGCTTTATTTTATGGACTGACAAAAGGCATCATGAAATGAAACCACAATTAAGTGCAGTGAAAATCGTAAATGCCCAGAGGAAAATATTTAAAAAAGCATTTTCGAAACCGCAAAATGAAGAGGGGAAAGGGAGTGTAAGTTGCATACTAAATGTATTTATTTAAATTATTCTCAATTTAATGCATCACTGTATAACCATCCAGCTTTTATTTGAGACCCTTTTACTGCGAAAACCCTGCTCAAATTAAATATTATAAATAATATTAGTGTGAAATTGGCTGGCCTTTTGGCTTGCTCGGCTAATGAGTCTGAGGCTGGGCAAATTAATTGCATAATTTAGTTTTCCCGGGATTATTTGATGCGTGGTCGGTGCATGTTCCGCATGTGCGCCGAAAAATAACCAAATTTCAAATAAATTTTCGACGAAATTTCATGGAAATCACGAAGGGGAGATTTGTAGTTTAGACTAGAAACAGGCAAACAGTTTTGTTTTCGGCCAACCAGCCGCAAGGCAGAAACTTTTCAGCGACAAAAAAATTTAATATATAAACAAAATTATAATGCTGTTGGGTTCCCAGCACACAGCATATGGATTTAATGCCATGTCGTTGGCTGTACAAATACTTGGATGTGTCTACGACACATTTTGCGGCTGCTTTTTGCAGCCTTTTTATTTTATGAGGCAACTGGGCGTGGCGAAGTTTTTGTGTCTTCATTTGTTTGATTTTTTCGCCTTTTTTTTATTATTATTATTATTCTTTTTTTTTGGTAAGTGCCAGCAACACTCTTTTTTTTATGACTACATACACATCATTGTATATCTGCCATAAATATTACAATATTTGTCCAATAAATCCTTTGCCATGGAATTCCATTTTATCTGCTTTGGTATTCATTTAGTTTCGTTTTTTTTATGAAAACAAGCACTTAGGGGAGTCACAAAAACTTATGATCTTATATTAATTTAATGATCGGCACGTGTGGCGGGTAAAATATAAATGGAAATGGAGGCCTTAAAGATTTTCATAATTGCATAGAAAAGTTCATAGAATAACATTATTAAAGTGGTAAGAAAATATGCCAAAGTTGTTTCTTATTTTTTGTATATTAATCATGAATATAAAATGTATTAAATTAGGTTTTAGAAGCTCTAGAAAAGAGTAGGAAATATTAAAACAATTTTCTAAGTATGAATTATAAGTTAAAGCTCTTTAAAATTTTAAGTAGTAATCCTTATAGTTTGTAGTATTTTTTCTATACTTTGTAATATTTTTTTTTGCAAAAGACTTTTCAAAATGCCTCTAAAGTAGCCCCAGGATTCCATTACAATATTATCATTTTGTAAAAACCTTTTGACATTTCACCGAGAAAGGCAGGGTGGGGTGGGTATAATAAAAAAATACTTGGATATTTATCTTGAAACAAATTGGTTCACTTAACAAGCATGGCCAGTGGCCAGTGGCGTCGTCGTCGTCGTGGTCGTGGTCCACTTGGTTGACCTTTTAACCCCTTCCACAGCACAACAATTGACCCCCAGTGCCACCAGCCACCGGCCAAGCACATTAACCACTAAAATCCCCTTTCGACCGCAAAAGTCACACAAATGACCAGCGGACAAAGGCCAGTAGAAGAGAGACAGAGGAGAAAAGTGGAAAAAATTGGTAACCGAAACGGTTTGGCAATTTATTTGGCCCAGGACTCGGGACATTCGAATGGCATCCAATTGGACGGAATCAAAAAGAATCGAACTCCCAATTTTGTATTTCTTTTTGGGGGGTGGTGGTGGCTATGGCAATTACAGCAATCATAACGTGCCCAAAACAAGCAGCAATAAAACCGGCAAGGGGGAATTTTTATGGGAAATTCAACAAACGATATCGGAATCAATATAAAGCAGCAGATACCACACGGTCGCAAATACAGATACAAAAACAGCTACAAGATACACGGAATGTGTAACAGGGAACAAGGTGCTGGCCAGCACTTGAAGGCGATGAAAGTGGGGTCAGTGGTTGAGGTTGTGTCAATCCGTGATAAGTATCTTTAAAGTAAATGGTTATTTATATAAATTACACAATTGCGAAAGCAAAGAACAAACACAGAAATTATCAAGATTAAATTGTTCTGGGAAGTATTAAGGGTTATTAAGGGGAATATCTATAAGTAAGTAAAGCCTTTCTAAAAGTGTAATGAATTAAATATTATTGTAGTATAACCTTTAAAAAACCTTTTTAGTTTGAAAATATCTTAGTAATCCCTACTTTATTAAAGGTTACGAATATATAAGATTAAAATATTTAAAAAAGAATGAATTAAAGATGTTAATTCCATTTTTTGAAATATTCTTATTTATATTAAAATATAAAACAACAATTTCATTATTTTTTTAAATATTTTTATGTGAATAAGAAATGTAAATAATTTTGTTGTAGATTTTTAATGTGAATAAGAATGTTAAAAAAAAATGGAATTAACATATTTAAAATGGATAAGAATATAACCATTTTATTTAAAAAATATTTAAGTAAGTCTTATTTATATTTAATCAAATTTATTTTTATAATTTCGTTATTTTAGGAATACAAAATAATTATGAAATCTCACCCACTTTTGAAGTTGAAATGTAAATAATCCTTACTTAATTTGAACTCAATTTATTTAACTATTTTAATATTGAAAAACAGCAAAATGCACCTTGCCCCTTGACCTACAGTTATGAAACGCAGAGTTCATCTTTCTGCAAATAAAAAATATACTTTTAATAAATGAAGCGCTCCAAAAAAAAGGGGTGCAAAGAAAAAGATGGCACAGGCAAGCAACAAAAATCATAAAAAAATAACAATAATAAAAACCGTCGAAACAAAAAGGAAAAGGACCAAAATCAACAGTAGCAACAACAACAACAACAACAAAAAAGTTAGGATCGAAAGGAGAGCAGATAAAAGGGGAGCGGGGCGGGCACATGAATGGCACTTAACTTGCCCAGAGAGATGGAAATGGCAGAAGAATGGCCAAGCGGGGGGGGAAAGCGGGTTCAAAACGGAGGAAAATGCCGGGAGTTGGGCGGCTGAAGTGGGCCTTGGGGCCAGAGGAGCAGCAGACGGAGATAGATAGAGATGGAAACGTTACAGTTACAATTTTAATGCGCATTGCATGTGTGCCTCCCCCCACCCAGCCCCAGAGCTTTTCCAACCCGCCACAATTTTCCCAACGAAATGTAAGTTTCTGTTGTTTGATGCCAATTTTTTGCATTTGCTTCTTTGCCCTTCTCCCTTTCGGTTTTTCGCTATATTTTTTTCCCCCTTTTTTTTGGGTGCTGTCCTCTAGGTTACCCCCTTTTTCCCCCTCTACTGCTTTCCTTTTAGCTGCATTTGTCGTTCGTTGAACCCATTTGCTACTAGAAGCTTTTGCCGTCCATAAGTGGCCCTGGCCAACAACAATAAATGCAACAGCAGCGACTGCAATGAAAAAAAAATGAACTAAAAAAAAATAAGAGAAATAATACTACAACTACAACCCGCTGAACTGCAACAAAAGCAATACAAATCAAATGAATGCTGCCTCTGCAATTTTTTTCATTAGGGCAAAAGAAAAATGCGACGATATAAATAAAAATGCATACAAAAGACACACAAATGTAGTTCTGGAATTACTGGAAGAAATTAAGCAACAGCAAATCAAAGGAAAACTAAATATTTGAGGGTTGCAGAGGAATTAGAGGAGGGATTTTGAAAATAATTATAATTTAAGTATGGATATTTTTTAAATGTGAGTATTTATTATACTGTTTTATTTGGTTTAAATCTACTTTAAGTCTATGAAACTTCAGTCAATATTTTTTGTTTTAATATAATCCAAGCTGAAGCATTGGAAAATCCTAATTTAATTTATATAAGATTAAGCTTTATGCTCTAAAATAATATTTAAATAACACAATTAAATACTTGGTTAATTTATAAAAATAAATGGAGCTTTATTTTCAAGTATAACTGCGATACATTTAGTTAGTTAACAACATCATTATAAAAATTCTATGCTCAAGCTGCCTTAGTTTCTTCTATTGTTTTCCTATTTATTTATTTCTCAGGGGATTCCCCCTTTTTCTCTGTTCCTTATCTGCATTTTATCCGTATCTTATCAGTCTTGTATCTGTATCGTATTTGTTTCTTATCTTATCACCGTATTTTTTCAAGTGCACATTGGGGGCCTTCCTCAATTTTCATAATTTATGTTCCCCAGCACAGTTTTAATGCTCTTCCCCGATATTGTTCGATGCAAATATATTTTGCAACTTTTATGGCTGACGACGGCAGCGACGGGCGGTCGACATTTGGCCACGCCCCCTTCGTAAACTGTTGCCTCCCCACAGTTTTTTGTCGCAGTGGAGTGACAGCAGCAACTCATTAAAAAGCAATTAAAAGACTTTTTTGTTATTGTGAGACACAGGCGTCTGAGGAGACACTCAATAGCCGCTGGCCACTCGCAAGGTCAACACGCACATAATACGTACTATATGAAAATATCTATATAAATCTGTGGGTATACAAAAATATATGTAAATGAATATATATCTGTGTATATATATACACGCGGCCGATGTATTGTCTGGCGTGTGTCTGGCCTGGCAGCTTGGAGCTGCGACTTTCGAGCCTCGAGCCTGTGGCAAACAAAAACATATTACGCATACGCCACCGAAGGACACGCAAGGCAAACAAACAAGAAGAAGGCGGCCACAAAACAAGGACACACGGCAGCGGCACAGAGCTGGGAGTGGGAGGGGAGTGGGAGGACAGTGGCAGAGATAGAGAGAAAGATCCAGATATGAAGATATATGGCGGAGCAAAAAATTTATATAGCAGGAGATATAAAATGAGTTACAAGAGTGGCAACCAGACCGAGTAGGATGCTAAGGAGGGAATCCCAAGGAGAGGCTCGTAAAATACATTTTCTAACGAGTATATAAAGAAATAAATATTCCAGGATAAAGTTAAAGGCAGCGATGTGAAAAGTTTAAAAAGAAAAGAAGAAGCAATTTAATATTTAAAAATATATATGGTTAAGAAACTATTTTAAGGCAAGTAAAGTTGTAGTGAAGGTGTGAAAGA
This sequence comes from Drosophila nikananu, assembly GCA_008042635.1. Classification (NCBI taxonomy): domain Eukaryota; kingdom Metazoa; phylum Arthropoda; class Insecta; order Diptera; family Drosophilidae; genus Drosophila; species Drosophila nikananu. The sequence goes on from VNJV01002153.1 coordinate 128,840, forward strand.
TGAATTGCTTTTTCAACAAAGATTTTGAAATGCTTAAAACAAGTAAGACTTTGTTTTAATGAAATAATTAAGAACACTACAAGAAACCAAGCTTCTAAAGGTTAAAATGTTCTGCTCTCAGTAAATAAAATGTATTTATTTATTTATATAACGCTAGTAGATTGTATAAAACAAACAGCTAACTAAAGTAATTAAAATAAAAATTCAAAATCCATTAGCAAAAATCTTAAATAATATTGAGGAAGTTTCTAAACTTTTTTATATTTATAATTTTCTTTTAAAAGTTTTCTGAATTCTTAAGAAAAAAAAAACAAAAACTGTCATAAATCTGTGCTAGTTATGGAAAACTACCAAGTTAAAAATGACTACCATTCAACAAAACTACACTCATAAATAAGTTCCACTACCACCCACACGCCCTCCAAAGAAACCCCTTTTTTTAAGGAAAACCGCTGTGAAAAGACAAGAAACCTGACTGATTTTCATAACCAACAAAAATTTTCCTTGACTTTTAAATTTTTTGTTTGTTTGTTTTCCTTTTTTTTTTTTGGTTGCTCTCCTTGTGGTTGAGGCTAACGAAACGTAGACAGAAATGGCCAAAACGTGTTGACAGTTTTCCCTGCTTGCCGCTGGAGTTGCCTCTTCTGCCGCCCAAAGATTTTCCCCGAAAAGGGAGGGGGATGGGCCAATGCCTTAAGCATGTCCTTGAGCTAGAAAATTTATTGCCGCTTTAAGTTATTTTGTCATCCTGCATTATTTCGTTTAGTTTTTTCATCTCTGGGGTTTTTTTTGTTGTTGTGAGGGTGCCGCTTGCCACGCCCTGATTTCAATACGAAATTGCGCAATGTATTAAGAAAACATTTTCAAGCAATTTAAAGGCAATTTCCCACACTCTCTCTTGGCAGAGAAATTTATGCGAAATTGTTTTCCTTTTTTCATTTGCCTGAAGTTGGAGTGGAATTTATTTTGTAACCAGTGATTATTTGGCCAATATTGCGGCTTACAGCGGCTTACATACGCCGGAAAAATACGAGAGGGCCCAAAAGGTATAAAGCGAGAGATATATCTCTGAAAGAGGATCTGCCTTTTTTTTTTTTTTGAGCTCAATTGAAATGCCGGCTATAAATTAAGCGTTAATAGACTTGGCCCGTTGGCCATGCAAATGTCAAAGCCGAAAGGCGAATCGGCTTAAGTGCTGGACTTTAATTAGGTTTAGAAGAAAAAGAAGAAATAAATCTCTATATATATAAAAATAACTGAATTAAAGAGAGCTTTATATATAAAAATAACTGAATTGTAGTGAGCTTAATAAAAAACACAATTGGAATTGTGTGCAATTTATTGTTAGAGATTTGTTCATTGTTTGTTATACATTTTGTTTGCTGATGCATGTGGCACACACAAAGTTCAGGGTCACATTTACCGTTGGATTTGCCAAAAAACAAAATACAAATACAAATAATAAACGTGCACAAGTACACAGAAAGAAATTTGATTAAATAATTTAGATTTGGCAGGGATATTTTATACAAAAAAATATTTTTAAAAGTAAAAGTAATTTGTTATTTTGTGACATTTTGTTTCGAAATTATTTTAGTTTATTTCTGGTTCTTGTTTTCTGTGCTTGTATTTCCCACAATCAAGTGAAATTCTCATTTGACACGCAAAAAATTCAGCTGTTGGTTTTTTTTTGCCTTTTTTGATTTGATTTTTCCTATTTTTTTTGTTTGCTCTGCAGCTGGTTTTCTTTGTTTGTGTTTTTTGTGGGGAGCAGAGATTTTGCGCTTGAATACCAATCGCAGCCGCGGGAGAGGGCAGGAAAATCAATTACGTGTACGCGTCGCAAACGGAAGTGGCAGACTACAACAGCAGCGACATTCAACAACGACACCAGCAACACCAGCAACATCAACAACATCAACAGCCAGGGCCACTTTAAGCCGGAAATGTGTGACAACCACAAGAGCTGGACGGGATTAGAGGCAGCGGACCAGCTCGAGGGTCAAACTCCAAACTCCCTCCTGACCACGTGCCTGACATTTCAATTAAATTGCCAAAAAATATCTATACGCTGCCAGATTTATACCCACGCACAAGGACTGCCACAACACACACTTTAAGTCCGGCAAATGCAAACGAATAAATTTCGCATACTTTTTGGCAAATCCCAATGAGTGAAATTGCACAGAAAAAAAGCCAGAAAAAAGAAATATATACATAAATATATATAGTTTATGTGCATATATAAAAGAAAATCGGGAAACAACTTCCGTTTGATGAGAGCTGCATAAAAATGCGGATCAAAATGGAAAATACTTTTTTCTGGCTGTGAGTGAGGGGGAGAAAAAATATAAAGAAAACGATTTTTCCGCTTTCCAACAATTGTCATGGAGAGATGACTAAAGATGGCTGGATATTTGCAAATGTGGGTCTTTTGAAGTAGTCAAATATTTATTTAAGGTATCTTTGAGGGCAAAATCAGTTGTGTAAATTGATTTTAAAAGTTAATGGATCATTAAAATTCAAATAATTAAGCTAAATCAAATTAGGATTTCAGAAAAAATATTATACGAATATTTGTAACAAATTAAAGTAAGTAAAACATTTCCTTGTTCTAACAATCTAAACTTAGGCATTTGGATTTTACTTTTAAAGGAATAAATAAGTTTATAATTACCCCATTAAATTAATTTAAATTTCTTCAATAATTTAAAGAAAAGAAAAACTATAAGCGCAGTTCATTAAAATAGATCTCATTTAAATTTAAAGTGTTTCGTGTCACAAAATTCTTATTACCCGAGAGACATGCGCTGAAATAATTCCCATTTCAAGCTTACAACTCTCGTAACTTGATATAAGCAACTAAAACTCCAGTTATATAAGTTGTACAGGATAAAGCTTATCAAAGAGAGCCATTTGTGTTATAACTTTCGAGTTGCACACACGATTTTCACAAACTGGAAGCTGCTCAGAGTGTGCAAATTGCAAATTGCAATTAGTGGCTGGTTGTGGGTGAGAAAGTGAAGCTGACTGAATGAGTGATTGGGGGAGGAACTGACTGAGAGACTGACTCATTGACTGACTGACTGACTGACTGACTGACTGAGAGACTGACTGAATGACTGGCTGACTGACTGACTGACTGACTGACTCACCGACTGACTAACTGACTGACTGACTGACACTCAGCACAACTCGTGCCCAAATGATATAATTACGTTTCAATTAGTGCAGCAGTCTGATGCACATGCCGCAAAACTTGCAACAAATTATATTAAATGAGGAAACCAAATGCAGGCAAGCGGAAATTCTAGGGGAAGAGACCCCGGAGGCGGAGGCCATTCCGGGGGAATCCCATTTAGCCGGTGATAAACTGACATTGATAGCGCTGAGCAGCAGTGAAGGAGTAGCAAATTGAAATGAGTTTTCACCTAAATTTAAGCAAGAATTTCGATGAGATCTCCTCTCTGGCTTGCGGCAAACAAATGTTTCAGCAGATACCGGGGGAAAAAGAGGAAAATTAATTAAGCACAAGGAAAGGGAAATGGAAAGCAAATAAATAAAGCTCGTTGGCAAAAATATGGGTCAACCGGAGAGTCAATTGTCGTCTGTCTTCAAAGCGTTGACAGTTCGAGTTCATCACTTTTGCCACCGAAAGAACTAAAAGTTAAAATATGAATTTTTGAGGGCAGGAAATATATATGCGCTGTCAGTGGCAAAATATGCTCACCCAAAAATTTATGCCGTCTCATGTCTCCCTTTATTTTTCCCCCCAAAGTTCTCCATTTTCAAAACCAAAAGCCGAAAGCAATTTGTCATCTAGACATTTGACAGCAACATCGTCTCTGTCATTAAGCTCTCTTCTCTACTCTCTCTCTCTGGGAAATCTCCCCAAGGAAATCCCCAGGAAAAAGGCAAAGAAAAAACCCCAAAAAAAAAAACGAACCCCCTTTGTGGGATAATGCACCACTTGAAAGTGAGGCATAAAACTCAACTTGACTTGACTTGAAACTTGATGTGAAGTTGAGCGAACGAATTCAGGAAGGCGAACCAGGAATCGTCGAATGTGAATGTGAATTTTTCGGCTAACCTTCGAATTTGGCATAAAAATCAACGAGGCAAAGTTTGGGGGGACTGGAAACTAGAGGTATATGCAAATGCAATGGGCTATATTCCGTGGGGCCAACCAACAATAAAATCGAGCAAAAGCGAGGAAGCCAATAAATCTGTGCCGCCAAAGCGGCTCGTAAAAATGGACAAGTTTATGTTGGGGTTAAAGCAGAGGAGGGGCATGAGTTTAGAGGGGTTTTCTGCCACCGGAGCAGCTGCCATTTATTTTGCAACTGGAAAAGGCTTCTGCCGCTCCCTACCCCCTTTTTTTTTAGATTTTTTCTACCTGTCGCCTGGCTGGCTGACTGCCTACAGTTGGACAGTCACTGGCAAGACATTTTTATGCACTTTTCTTTTTATGACCCACAGGAATTTTCCCCCCGAAAACGGGTTCAGTTAAGAGCTTGTAATATGACATCACAGATCCGACAATGTCCTATCCACTTGCAAAATGGAAATGTTTGTTTATGCCCCACTGAACAATTGTGGGGGTGGTGGTGTGGGAAATTCCAAAGAGTAGGAAAAGCGTTTTATGTGCGAATAATAAGTAACAATCATTTGTGGATTCTATCAGCAGAACAAACGCAACCATGTTTGCACACAAGTCCAAGTCCCCAAGTCTCCAAGTCCTCCTTTTGTGTCCTGCTCTCAGCATTTACTTCATTTGTATTACTTTGTGACACAGTTTCCCTTGCGGCTTTTATTCGAGGGTTTTCCTTCTTTAGCAGGTGCCAGCTCCACTCGTATTTCACCAGATTATATTACTTTCAGTGTAGGAAATATATATATGGTATATATATATAACTTTTGCTCGTTTAAATGAGCAGAACGGCAGTCGCGCTGGGCATCTGTTAAGCATTAAATGGCTCTGGCAAAAAGTTCAAAAGTGCAAAGTTCACAGCCGCTGCTGGCCGACGCCCTCTTAATATAATAAGTCTTAATAAGCTGAGGGCGTTCGATGTGCGGGTTAATTAAAAATTATTACCAAAGAGATTAACCGAAAAATGGGCTAAGGAATATCACAAAGTCAAGTTGAAGGGGGGTTTGGAATTGAGGGTCTCCGGGTGTCGGATGTCGTGGGTTTCGGGAATATAGATAATTATGGCTAGATATTGCCATATCTCCTTCTTATGCTCCTATTTATTATTTCCCCAGATTGGGATCTGTGGGCAAGTGTCAATTTTATGCTCAGATTTCCCATCCTAGCCCTCTTTTATTTGTTCTTAATTTTCCCACGGGTTTTATTTTTCTTCTTTTGGGGTAGTTTTAGCTTCTCAACAGCCAAGATGTTTACGTTTCTTGTGAGGATTATTTGAGAAATTAATTAATGACTTGAGACATGTGCTGCCCATGAAAAAGATGCTTAGGAAAATTAAGCAGGGTTTGAAGAAATAGTTGAGAAAAATCTAAAAATTGAATAAAATAAATAATATAAGTTATTTATAATAAGTAATTTATAAGTTAACAAAACTGTCTTTGTAAAAATTAATATATATTTCAAAAGCCAAAAGAATGCCTCTTCTTTATTTTCAAAATGGTTTAGATTATAACATAAAATAAACCCTGATTCCGACTTAACTTTTTTCTTTCGACGGCCTTCAGCCACGTGCCTTTTATCAGCCCTCAATTCCCATTCATTTCAATTATATATTTATATATATACTATATATTTTACTGATTTTTATTTGTTCTGTGCTCATTTAAGCTGACCGCACAAGAAATCCGGAGTGTGGGCATATAAAATAATAGGAATTATGTTGATTAGAGAGCTGCTGGACGACGACTCTCGTTGCCCGGCAATCAACACCACGAACGAGGGTGAACGTCCCTCCCCTTTAAGGCCTGCCAAACTACTCGGAAGCCCCAGGAAATACTTCCATATCTACACTATTCAGCTAAATATTTTTCCCTTTTCCTCTGGTTTCCCATTTTTTTTTTTTGCACAACTAAAGTCTGGTGTGGGAGGCAGGAACAAGAGCATGCTCAGCATTCTTATAATTATAACATGCTCAGCATCCATATCAATATAGTAAAGTTGATGTCGACCCGGGCGCAAATTCCATTAGAACACACACTGTGGGGAAAATGGGAAAAGGGGACGAGGGGTGGGGATGGTGTGGCCTGGAAGTGGGAGGTTGTGGGTGGGAGGCCTGGGGCTGCGGCCTGGGGGGGTCGGCTTGCTTGGAGCTGTGTCTTAGACTCAGGCCCAGCACGCACTCGGAGCCCATTTCCTCTGCAAGTTTATTCGATTAACAACAATCAGGCCAGGCCAGGCCAAACCAAAGCAGGGCAAAGTCGATTGGAGTTCAGGGAAAAGGCAAAAGCAGGCAAAAGTATTACTGAAAGAAAAGTCTTTAAAATATAATTGGTAGAGATTTATAATTGACAAATTAATTTGTTTATAAAATCAAAGCTAGGGAACATTTTCTATGCTTATAAAATGTTTTGATACTATTCTAACTTTCATATATTGCAAAAAGTTTGCCTTAAAATTCCCAAGTACGAATTCAGTGCGCCTTAAAATTTCCAAGTATGAATTCAGTGAGCCTTAAAATTCCCAAGAATGAATTCAGTGGGCCTTAAAATTCCCAAGTACGAATTCGGTCACCTAAAATTGTATGTAAAAGACCTATCAAACCAACAATCTATGTGAAATCTGACACTATAGTCTACGCTAGATTAATGTGAACAGAAACCTCGAGTTTTACATTAAGAAAATAATTTAATTAATAAAAAAAATGTATGCCTTAAAATTCTCAAGTACTTATTCGATTCATTTGAAACACTTTGCAGTGTAAGGTAAATGTCTCAAGTTATGATTTTCTGTTTTTATTCAAGGTGGCAATTATTTTCCCCCTGTGCAGGCTTTTGCCAAATGAGCAAAGGAAGCTGCCAGGAGCGGAATCGAGAGCATCAGCAGGCGAGGCAGATATCCTGATTGCGGGAGGAGGTGGTGGTAGTAGCAAAAGCCATTTACACTTCCCAGTAATTGTAAATTATGTGCAACTTAGTGGAGAGCAGCAGAGAGAAGACTCCCAGATCGGTGGCACTTTGCAGCTCCCTCGATGTTGACATCAAACTAAGTGACACTGGGGGGGCCTCAGTGGGTTAAGAGTGGGTGAGTTTCTGTGTGTCTGTGGATAACTGCCAGCCTCACATGCAAATTCAATTAGCACACAAACACACACACACACAGTCTAGTGTGTGCAAAAGTCTGTAAGTCGGGGAATTGAATTAGAAAATGCGCCAGAAAACAATCAAAAAAAAGAAACCAAAATTGAAAAGTCTCTCCCTATATCGTCTCAAGTTTCAAATTTGCCAGTAGAAGTCAATCAATGGTCGGCCTGTGTTCGTCGTTCTCCCACTTCTCGAAACCACAATTAGGGTTAATGACATTGATAAATTGAAAACGCTGGTTATTGGGGTTTCTGGGTTGAACCAAAACTTGATCAAATTCAATTATATATATTTTGCCAACACTCTCCAAGAGACTCTGACTTTCTGGCCCTCCTCCTTCTAGCTGTCGGGGGTGACACATTTCTGATTTCTTTCCCCATTCCTCTGGACGATGCTGTCAAGTGCTTGGGGCTTGGTCCAAGCCAAAGAGTCAGAGAGCCATGGCCAAAGCCAAGTTCCAGCCAGTCGGACTGGCTATTTCGATGAGTGTGTGTGAGTGGGTGTTGTGTGTGCGCATTGAAAGTATCTTGCAAATGCCAAAACGCAAATGCGAATTGCTTGTTATTTAGATAAGCTTTCGCCTATAAAGGGTGTTGATTTACCAGAGAATAATATTAAACAGAAAATATCAAGGCCACTATTTAAAATTGGTTTCTAAATAGTAGATTTTGGAATTAAGCTAGTTATAAGTTTTTATTAAAGATTCTCCTATACAAAACCAAATGCACCCTGTATTTAATTATACATTTTATTTCCCCAACTCAAAGCGCAGCTTGTAGTATGCAAATCCCGAAATGGGCGTAGATTGGTCACTTTTTGTATACTAAAACGGGAACTGGAACCAACTAAGCTCTTGTCGATGCTCAAACTGGATGCCATATCTATTAATATAAATACACTCTGCTCTCCTACGGATTCCATTCTTGTTGCCATGGAAATTCAAATAATTCCGAATGCATTCAGTGGGAGCAATATGCGATTTCAAGCTAATTTGTAGCTTTATGATATTAAATGACTAGCGCAACTCAGTCAAGGAATGAAAAGGGGGTAAAGGGGTTTACTGGACTGCCGGGGAAATGGTATTCCGGAGAGATAAATCAAATGCAAAGTTTACTTGTTGACTTTGCGGACTTGTGGGCGGATGAAGACTGGCGGTGGTCTGAGTTTGAGGTTTGCCTCTCAGCAGATTTAAATGCCAAATGTATACAACTTACTGCAAAAAAGGGGATGTGGCTAAAAGTGGGTGGCTTTTTGGGTATGGAAAAGTGCGAAGGGGAAGTGAGGTGGCGGCGGCTAAGCCTCTGCCTGTGGCTCTCGTCTATTTTTAGATTGGGTGAGTTTTCCCTCATTTTTCGCCCATTTTTGTTTGTTTGTCGCTTGCCAAGTTTTTTGGCAGCTTAAGAGCTTCAGCGACTGCATCATCGTGGCAAAGGCTTAGCAAAGTATCTTTTGACGAATTGAGATACTTAGCCGAAGGATTACTTGAGCTGTAATTAGCTGTCACTCCAGCTGCGACGACGAGAAATTCTCACAAGCTTTAACCTTACTTTAATATATTTTGTTAAAAATGTTAGAGTGACGATGATATATTGTAGTGCGTATATGGAAGCTGCAAAAAATAGTTTATAGCCCTTTGGTTTTTTCCTCCCATTTTTAATAGGGTAAATTTTTGGCTCAAAAATCGCGACTTCTCTTAGGGGGTTTTTGATCGTAATTTGGCTTAAACTCAACGGATTTCAGTCTGGTTTGGTTTTTTCTTCTTAGTTTTTAATGGAGAACATTTCTGCATTTAAAACTCGATTTCTAATTTTTGGCCAATTTTTTGTCCAGTTTTTTTAATGGTAAAATTTTTTTTAGTCAAAATCGTGAATTCTTCAATGGTTTTTTGACCGTAACTTGGCTTAAACTCAACGGAATTCAGTCTGGTTTGGTTTTTTCTTCTTAGTTTTTAATTGAGAACATTTCTGCATTTAAAACTAAATTTCTAATTTTTGGCCAATTTTTTATCAATTTTTTTTTTGTGTAAGTGGATAAATTTTTTTTAGTCAAAAATCGCGAACTTCTTCAGTTGTTTTTTGATCGTAATTTGGCTTAAACTCAACGGATTTCGGAGTGGTTTGGTTTTTTCTTCTTAGTTTTTAATGAAGAACTTTTCTGCATTTAAAACTCGATTTCTAATTTTTGGCCAATTTTTTGTCAATTTTTTTTTTTTATGGGAAAATTTTTTTAGTCAAAATCGTGAATTCTTCAATGGTTTTTTGACCGTAACTTGGCTTAAACTCAACGGAATTCAGTCTGGTTTGGGTTTTTCTTCTTAGTTTTTAATGGAGAACATTTCTGCATTTAAAACTAAATTTCTCTTTTTTGGTAAATTTTTTATAATTTTTAAGGTGTAACCCCTTTCATTTTTCTGAAAAAATGGCTACATTTTTGGCTCAAAAATCATGAACTCCTTCAGTGGTTTTTTGATCGTACTGTCACTTATGTATATTTTATATTTTAATGTTTGTATTGGTTTTGTAATTATTATGGCTTCATAAAACACGTAATAAAATTGTAACAATTATCGATTTAAAATCGATTTGTTCGATATTTACTAATAATACTCCCCTTTGATATATTCCCCAAATATAAACACTGGACTCACCGTATTCCGTGGACATGGCGCACATGGGCTGATGATGGTGCGGATGCGGGTGATGCGGATGCTGCGGACAGATGCCCTCGTGCGGATGCGGTGCAATGTAGTATTCCGGCGGATAGAACTCGCCCGGATACTGGATATAAAGCTGTCCCGGTGCCAGAGGCACTGGTGGCGGCGGACCGATTCCATTCGTGCCGTTACTCAGGCCAACGCCGTTGCCCTGACTGCCCGAACCACCGCTGCCACTCGACAGGCTGCTCACGCTGCTGGCGGAGGAGCCACCGCCACCGCCTCCATTGGGCGATGGAGCACCTGCCCCACCACCATGGCCATTTTCATGGGGCGGTGGGGGTGGCGGTAGATTGGGCGGTGGCGGCAACGGGGCATGGTGCAGGCCATGGGGCGGCGGCGGCGGCAGGTGGTGGTGGTGCTGCATGGCCGCCATTAAGGCCAGCTGCTGCTGGGGGTGGTGCAGGGCGCAAACGGGCGGCACTATCTGGGCGCCCTGCGGCGGCGTGGCAGTCTGCTGGAGCAGCGGCGGAGAGGCCGGCAGCGAGCAATTAGAGGAGCCCCCGTCCGAGGGGGAGTGCTGCTGCTGCTGCTGCTGCTGGGGGGCATGTGGCTGTGTGTGCTGTTGCTGCTGCACATGCAGCACTTGCTGCGGTGGCTGCTGCTGCTGCTGCACTAGCAAATGTTGCTGTTGTTGCTGCTGCTGCTGCTGCGGTGGTGGTGCCGGCAACATCACCATGTTGCAGGCTGGCGAGGCCGGATTACTGTTCAGGCTGGTCGTCGATGAGGTGGTCGAGGAGCAACTGCCGCCCGCATTATTGGTGGTTGTCCCGTTGACGCTGCCGCTTGAGACGCTGCCGTTGCTGCCGATGTTACTCAAGTTGCCGTTGTCCGCAACATTCAGTCGCACCATGGTATTTTTGCGCTATTCAAAACTCTGATCTTGCCCCCTTTTTTGCTAGTGGGCCTCCTCCATCAACATTGCTGCTCTCTAATTATTATTGTTTTCTTTTTGTTTATCTGCAAAAGATTGGTGTTTGTCTTAAATTAATAGCTTGTTTGGTGCCTTCTGCGCCACTCTGGTTACCAATCCAAAAACGTTATCATTTCTTTGCTGCGATAAGAGTTTGAGACACCCACAATATTTTTGCCGCATCCCTGGCCCCCACCAGGTTATCTGCGAGAAATTCCTAGGAATTCTACGTAGATTGCGCTTTATTCCTAGAAATTAAAAGTTTTTATAATAGACGAACGCAAACAAAGATAGTGCCTAGGTAATGATATTGAGAATCGCAGAAAAGAGCGTAGAAATTATCGGGTAACTTAAAATCTATAAAATATATGATTTTTATATTCAGCTAAAATAGGCTCCTAGGTAATGATCTTGAGAATCGCATAGAAGAGCGTATAACAGATTGAATAATTACAAAAGTTTCATAAAGGCCTAGAAAAAATAGTTCTTTCGTCAACCACTTTTTTTTTTAGCAACGCAGATAATTTTCCAGATAATTTCCAATTTTTCGCTTTGATTTATAAAGTTCACTCAGACCACCCGCAATGTCAACACATGTTTTCCGTGGCTCTAATGCACATAAAACAAAATATTTATAGAGCGAATATCCGTGTGCCCCAAAAGACTTCCGTTCCAAATTTCTGTGATTTCCCTGGAATACCCAGCGACAGAACATAAAAGATGCAAAACAAAATAAATGTTTTCAATGAAATCTAGTGCGAAAATAAATCAAATTGAAATTATCTCTCAAAAATTTGTTGACAACATCGCCGGTTTTTGTGGGCAGTTGTTGTTATTTTTTTATTATTGTTGTGCTGCTCCACGTTGCCTTTGCTGGCCGAACAATTGCGAATTGCAGAATTGCGCATTGTGTCAATTTGACAAATAATTGAAATATTTGCACAAAAGGCACAAACTAAATGACAAAGAGAGTGTGGGAAATGGCGGAAATGGCGGGGCACTGAAAGGGGGGCGGCCAATGGGGGAACACCCACATGCATTTGTAAAAATACAAAACAAAAAAAAACAAAATACAAATAACTAAAAAACAGGGAATAACGAGACAGATAAGAGTGAAAACTAACGGCAACGACAGTCGAGCAATGTTAATAGGAGCGGCAGCAACAACAAAACACCACAAAAGGCAGCAAACAGCAGCGGGCACTTAAATGAAACCCCGCAAATAACAAATAAAAAGACAACAAAAAGTGAGGGTAAAACACACACACAAAACACAAAACACGAAAGACGAAACTGCAGAACAAAACAACAAAGGCAAAATTAAAACGTAAGCGTGTCTTAATCGTTCGATTTGGCATTCCCCCGGCTCGTTTTAAGACACTTGAAAAGAAAAAGGGGCAATTTAAAGGTTAAAAAATTTTAATTAATAAATTTTAAGAATTAAAAAAAATAAAGAAAATATATTGGCATAGGTAGAAATCCGTATTCATCAGATTCTTTGGGACTCAGTTCTCCCTTTAAAAAAAAGTCAGCATTGCCCTTAAAATTCCCAAGTATGAATTCAGCTATAGAAATCCCACAAAATATTGAGGTTAATTTATAAAATATATATAAAAATAATATTGTTAAAAACAGCAGCATATCTTTATAAGTTTCTACATTATCAATTTGAGTTCTGCTCATTAAAAAACCTTCCCGGTTGCACTTAAAATTCCCAAGTACGAATTCGGCAATAGAAACCCCACAATTAATTGAGTTTAAGGAGTCACCAAAAAGTCATACAGTAAAGTAAAAGAATATCACAATGGCGTAAAAATGTATCTTATTTATTTTGTACTAATGGATTTTTAATAATGATCTATTTTTTTTTTAGTGTCCCCCCTCATTGGCTCTACCTCTCTCTCCCAGGTAACCAAGGGGTTAGACCCACGCTATTTTTTTTTGTCCCGTCTGTAAGGAAATTTGATGCCTGCGCTTTGTTGTTGCTGCTGCTTTCGTTGGGTGTTTTCATTTAGCTGTTAATGCAGCTTTACTTTAATGGGTTTCTTTTTTGGCCCTTTCGCTCGTTACGTCTGTCCGCATTTATCGCACCTTCCACCAACCGTCAACTGACCGAAGACACCTTTGCTTTTTTTGGTTTTGTTTTTTTGTTGAATTTTATTTTATTTATTTTTGTTTTTGACAAAAGGTGTTGGGTGTTGCATATCTGGGGAGTGAGGGTCAGTGAACCTCCCCACACAAAAATCAGCAAAAAATCATTTCCATTTCGGGGTGCATTGACTTTCGAGTCATCGTCAAAATATGAGAGACAACAAACGAAAAGTGAAAGAAGTGCATTCCATAAAAATTCCCCGAGAGTGAAACAGAATGCCAAATGGATTCCAGATAAAAAGAATTCAAAAATTCGCAACTAAATTTTGGGGAATATTGTTGAGGAATTATTTAAAATCTGGTAAAGGAAAAAGGGGTTTATGCAAATCCCGGAAAATGGTTGAGGGAATCTACACTTATTTTGCGGTTTTGATATTTTAAATTAATGTTTTCTAGAGGTTTCTAGTAAATTCCTTTCAGATGTTGGTTTTTTATTTTTAATAATATGATTGAAATTTAGTTAGCAATATTTCTTTTGAAATAAGAAACATTAATAGAAGAGTAAATCGAAAAAACAGTGAGGGATTTTCCCTCTAAAGGATGATTGCTTAATGATTTAAGTGTGCCTTAACAATTAAATCTAATTCAACAATGTTTACAGTATTACCTTTCTTTCTTCAAGATATAAAAACTTCTTTATCTGACAATCATTCTCGGAAATTCTACTTTATTTATAAAATAAAATGATAGCCTCTATTTAAAGCTAAACAGCAAACACGCTCTGCTAATGAATTGTTCATATAAATTACACACAAGTCATTAAAATGTAAATTACTTGTGATTTGTGAGACCTGCAAGACACTACTACTGCATTTTTCCCGCAGCGGATTGTGAGCTCGTTATCTACGAAAATTCCTGGTAGCAAGGAAAAGATACTTCGCACTCCACCTCTGAAGATTGCTATCTGTGAATGGAGTTTGCAAAGTTTTCAAGTTTTTTACAGCCATTATCATAAACTAGAAGTGGAACAATCTTTTTGTGCTTAGAAATTTCCATTGCAAATGTGAATGCGAAGTGCGAGTGCGTGGGCTGCATTCTAATTGATTTAGTGCGTCTGCAGTGCCAGCAATTACCACAAACAGTTGTTAGTGCTGTTGGTTGGGTAATGTGGCTAAAAGAAGAGGGGCGGCCCACCTGGTCTGGGAAAGAGGAAGACGGCGACTGAGGGGTAGAGGCAGGGGGAGAAGGCAAAGCCGCTGCTCTGCAGTCACAACAACAGAATGAATGAAGTGCGACTGTTGTCACCTGTCTCAATATGCACTCTCGTACTGTCTCAAGTACTCCCAGAGACACCTCTCTTTCCCGCCTTAAGAAGACCCCGCATAACACCTCATACACACACTCACACACACACCTCATTTCACCTGGGACCCACACACACACACCTACACGGGACACAAAGAATGTCAAATGTTAATTAAATTTGTGACGGTTAAATTACCATTTAAAGAAAAAGTTTTGGAAGGAGGAATATTTATATATTTAGTTAATATTTAAACAACATTTTAGTATTATATAAATGGGAAAAAATATATTTATTTTTCATGAGTTATGTGCTTACTTTAGATACCACAAAATAAAAGCTATGACATGTTTTAACTATAGTTCTTAGCAGGATTCTTAATATTTGTGTAGACGGTGACTTTGTTTATTTTATTTATAAAGTTATATTAATTAATTTTGTCGATATTTTCTCAATATTTATTAATTGAATAGCATTGTTTAAAGTGCGAAAAAATATAATTTTAAAATTATTTTCATACATTATGTTGTGGTCTTACTTATACATTTTTAACCATATCTATTAAAAAGCTTCTTAGTTTTTATGTATTTAAAGATTTCCTCTTATTAATTTCACATTCTATTAAAAATTATTTGTCCATAATTGCTGCATATTTATTTAGTTAGAATCCTTGTTCAATATTTAAAGTTTAATTTTTGCTTTAAGTTCTGAACTTTAATTGAAATAAATAATCTATTTGAAGTTAATATTTCCCTAGAGCATTTTATTTTTGTTCAGCTGGATAAAACCATTTATTAAACTGCAAATTAAATTTATAAGTTAATTTAAGCAATTTAAAAAAGGATTTTACTATTAAATAATATCATTAAAAAAACCTTTATTTATTATTATAAATATTCCGAAAACAAAACACTTCCGACTGTTCTTTAGAATTATTTTCCACCAGTGTATTAGACAATGAGACACGCACCTCCAGCGCTGATGTTGAAGTCGACGGCAGACAGACAGGTGAGCCCAGGTGAGAGGGCGCGATTGAGAGGGGGCGTGGCAGGGCAGGGGCATAGGAGCGGGGACGGGGACGGGGATCGGGAGCAGGACAGACTGAGACAGAGGACACCACGCGGAAATCTACGCAGCTTAGCAATCTGTTTCTTTCTGTTTTTTGTTTATATCTGCAGGTGAGTACAGGTGTGCGGAGGTGTGTGTGTGTTTGGTTTCTTTTTTTTCTGCCATATTAAATGGCAGACAGATGAAGAGGAGACACATTTGTAGACATTTTTGTTTTTTTCTTAACAACCGCCGCATTTGTGTCAAAAGTGTCTAGACCGGCTTCAGGTGGTTACTGAGTAAAAACTTGCCACCGGGTTTCTATTTTTTATTTATTTTTTACTTTTTTTGGAGGGGGAAGAGCAGAGAAAGAGGGGGTGCAAGGTGGATGTTGTTTAGTGGGCGGTAGCGGCGGTGTCGAGGCCACTCAACGGCAACGCATTTGCGACACGTTGAGCGTCTTGATGAGGCCATTTGCGAGGGCTCTCGTCTGCATTTCTCCCACAGGTGAGCCGCGTCTCAGATGCGCCGCCAGGCCACAACCAAAGGTGTCAAAAGTCTACTGAATTATTGAGCAGCTATCAGGGGGGAAATGTGTTCCGCCCAAAAGACAACATTGCTCAAAGGCAAGGTAGAAGGTTAACAAAAATAAATTAAACGGAAATACTTTGATTTGATTTGTACGGGAAATAAATAAATTGTTTTACCTAAAATATCCCCAAGGAAACCTGAACTCTTAATCAATTAAAACAATTAAAAGTAAATATTCATTTAAGCAATTCCTTTAAGAGTTTCTTTTCCCAGCCACGAATGGCAATTAGTTCCAATGAGCAAAAGGGGAACCCCCTTTGGAATAAGTGAAATTAGCATTCTTCGTGCTCACAGATCGCAGTTAAGTTAGTGGAAGTGCTAAATACTTCAGGGCTCTGCATTTGGGACCCCCAAGTCAACACTTTCTCACTCACAGAAGTCAAAGACAAAGGAATTCTACTCCCACCACCTTAAGACACACAAAAAAACACAAAAATAAATTCGAAAAATTTGTTTTTTAGATTTAAAAATAAAATTACATATCAAAATATGTTTCTGAATATTTATAATCAAAACCGTTCCTCATTGAAACCTACTTAAAGAATTTTAATTTCTCTCAGTGCCGCCTAACAAATGGCTTACTTTGTGTGCAAATAGCAATGGAGCAGAGGCAATTTTTCTAACGGTAATTTCTAACATTTACCTAGTTACCGTTAATAGACAAGTTGGCCAAGTTGGCGAGCCAAGACATGAAAAAATGCCTAGAAAAAAGGGGGCTAAGGAGAAACTGCAGTCAATGGCGGCCATTTCACAGCTTTCTTTCTTTCTTTTGCGTCGCTCGAGTGCGTCGCGTCTGGAAAATTCTCAGTGAGGGGGGTGGGGCGGGAAAAACTGCCTCAGTGCGTTTCCATGTGTCGTGTGGCACATTTTCCACTGGCCAAGCTCAATGACTGGTTATTGGTTCCGTTTAGAATGTTTTCTGGTTCAGCAAAAAACTCCCATTCGAGGCCAACCAACTTAGCTATGTATATGCCACACAGGCAACATGAGGCATGTCTCACAGGCAGCAGCAGCAGCCACACATCGTAATTGCATAAGCCATCCCAAATACCTCAATAATTTCCACCTGCGGTTACCCGACAATTTTCCACGAAAATGCTAAAGAGGGGGTTGGGGAGAAAAAAAAAGCCGAAAACAACAAGCGACAACATTTTTCCATATGCAACAAATTGCAACTAACAACCTGCACAACCTGCAACCTGTTGTGTTTGGCCAGCTTCTTCGTTTAATTACCCACACACACAATATGTTAATGATTCGGTTTTTTGGTATTTCTGGTTATTGTTTGCATTTTTCGCTATTGTTTTTCAGGTTTTTCTTTGTTTTTCCTCTGTGTTTTCCTATGTTTCTCTTTATTTTTTTTTAATCTTGTGTTGCATAAGGCGTTATAAAAACAATGCAACTACAATTTGTGGCAGCGTTGGCGGCTAATTACAGTGATTGCATAAAGACAAGTCACACCAGTTTGATGACTCAGAAAAAGGCGGAAAATGTAGATTTTAGGGGAAGAATTAATAACAAAAAATTTTACCACACCTGAAAAGATTTTGTAAAAGAAAAACTTATAAAAAGAACTTGCTAGAAAAATCGTTCCCTTTTAAAGTAAAGCCATAAATGAACCCGCAACAAAAACACTGAGTCCATGGCCTTCCATTTACCAATTACTTTGGCCACTTTCCGGTCTCCGCCCCGCCCCCTTTTCTCACCCACACGAAAACTCACATCGCCGGGTTCGCAGGACCCTACACTAATTAAAATGTTCCCTCGGCTGTCAAGGATATCGGGCTGCATCAACACTCGTATATCAGAAAATGCATGTTTAACACGCCCAGTGGCATGCAAAAATAATCCGAAAACGAAGTGCGATAGTGCGAGGCGAGGCGGGAAAGCCCCCAAAGGAAAGGAGCGGGCGGGAAAAATGGAAAATAGCAAGGGAAACTGGGGTGTAGCTGCCAGATAGACACACATGCAATGCGGTTTTTCAATTTCCCCGATAACTAACTACCAACCGAAAGGGAGGGTGTGTGTAAAACCACACATAAACGACTAAATGAATGCCCTTGGTCCGAAAAAGCCGGCAAATTAGATGCGGGTGGCGGGTGGCGGTATCCGAGGCAGATGCAGGCGGCGGCAACGCATTATGACAATGGCCCGTAACGCAAATATTTCACCAGCAGCGGCATGCGGGCCGGATAAATACTCATAGTCGTCGTCGTCGACGACCCTAATGATTATCAATTTGTTGTGAGCATTTACAAAGCCGGAAAATAGCTAACGGAATTATGAAAATGACGCAGGGCAGAGATAACAAAAATGTAATTAAAACATGGCCTGAATTTGCGAAAACAAATCATATAATAAATAATTTAAGTATAAAATGTGTTGAAAACAATACAGAAATACATATTAAACACATCTAAAGTATAAAATAAATTAAACTGCAGAGTTGATTTATAGAAAATAAGGTTTAAACATAGAAAAAAAATAGTGAATGAAAAGAAAGAGTTAAAATAAACCTAATATAATTATTAATATAAAATTAACCCATATAAAATATATAATAAAAAAAGATTAAAGAAAAATGAGTGCATGAAAAAGACTTAAGCCTTCTCATTAAAAGCATTCAACTATTAAAATCTTTACAAAGTCCCTTATAAATGAACTGATTTTAAAATGAATTAAAAATAAACATAACCCTTTTATGTTCTACGAAAGTAAAGTAATAAAATATCTAGGAACATAACGAAAATAATATAACTACACGCATTAAAACAAAATTTAAAATTTAAAATACAAAGAGTTTTATAGAAAACATTTTTAAACATAAAGAACAAATTTTGCAGCTAAAAGAAAAAGTATAAATTGCAATTAAAAACCAAAACCACTCAACTATTTTATACTTTACTCAGCTCTTTATGTTGTAAACTACCTTAAAACCAAAAATGATTAAAATATTTTATGTACTCTGAAATTTAATGCATCACATTTTCCACCACAAAATCTGGCCAGAAAATCCCTTCAACTACCAGAATTTTTGGTAAAAAGACCCAACTAACTCTTGCTTTGAAGTGAGGAGTGAACACACTCTTTTTATGGCCCATTGTCTGTGTGCTCTGAATTTTTTTTTGGCATTCCATACATTTTAAATGCAGCAGAAATTACAGTTACACATGGCAGACACTTTGGTAATGAAATAAATTATTAGAATTTATTGAAGTTTGGCGACAGAAGCGACTCGACAACGAGAGGCATCCCCATCGCCAACCATGAGCAGCCGAAGGCCATAAACTCTAAAATGTAATTTAATTGTTGTCGACAGTAAAAACTTATCTCATAAATGCAGCAATCATTGTGCCACACACAGAGCGAAAGAGAGAGCCTGTGTAGAATCAGAAATAGATGGGGGATAGAGACAGGGATAGGGGACAGAGAAAGAGACTCACATTTGCATTTTAGTAATGTTTGCGCTTGGAACCATCCTCGTTTCTGAAATGGCTCTGCTTTTGGCCCTTTTTTAATAATTGCATTCCATCTTAACTGCAACAGCTTTTCCTTTTTACCAGCTTCCGCTGGCCCTTCACTTCACTAATTGGTAGAAATTTCCATTCCGCCTTCCGCTAAGCCGTATATATAGTACCCCCTTCTTTTTTGTATAATTTTTGTAATTTTGCAATTGTAGTTTGTTGGAGTGAAAAATTAAAACTCCCAACAAAAGAAAAAAAACCCTAAATTAATTGTGGCCAGGCAGTGAGGCGTGTAATTAGCAGCATGTGGAAAGTAAAAATAAAATAAAAGAAGACCGCTTTTTAAATTAAAAATATTTGCAGGGAAAAAGTAATAAATAGAAAATGAACAATTATGAATTTAGTGAAGCTGCAGAGAGTGTAATGTAACTAGAAAAAGGCACACAAATATAAGCACTTTGAATACTAATATAAATCTAGGGAATTTCCTGAAAATCCCTTAGATGTTGATAGGCCTAAAAATGCATAGCAATTACTAATTCCCTTTACAATTTCTGATATTTCATCAGCAACTTAATAAATTTCCAATCTGCCTGCAAAATCACAAAACGGCAACAAATCCCTAGCCGAATTTTCCTAATGCCTTGAGGTGTGTCTGTGTCATTCCAAAACAGAGAGAGAGGGAAATGGTGTGCAAGGGGCAAAATATTCGAAATTGCTAGTTGCATATGTGGCAAACGGCAATCGATGCATAAAATCTACAAGCAAAACGAAAAGCCGAAGAAAAAAAAATATACCATAAAAAGAAAACCAGGCAAGCAATACTCCGAAAAATGTTCGAGAAATATTTATGAAGCACACACAGAAATTTGCTGCAGCAATTTTCCGATTGTTGAGCTACACACACAGGGAAAAGTGGACCCCAACATGCACAATGCAGTAAAAAAAGAGTTCCGCAAAAATACCTAAACAAAAATTTAATCGAAACTCAGTGAGCGCGAAAGGCAAGAGCAAAAATCAGGCTGCCTGAGTTTATTAGTTTATAAACTTTGCGTTTTGTTTGTGTGCGCCATTTTGGTTCATGTGTGAAAATTGCTTTGCCCAAACATATATTAAAAACTCTCTCACACACACACACGCGCTTACTGCAATAAAAAACAAACAACGACTAAATTAAACCAAAAACTAGTGAAAACTTCAAACTTGGATTTTCCAACAAGCGACAACAAAATGGAAAATAAAAAGTGTTGCTCCGCTTCGCTCTCTAATTGGAAACTTTGCCCGGTGTGTGAGGTTTTTCCCCCAATTATAACCAAAACCGAGATCTACTTTTTTGTCAAGAGGGGATATTTCCGCCCTTTACCAGCTAGCCTTGTTTTTCCCCTATTTTCAACGGGGTTTTTCAGTTTAATATTATCAAACAGATGCAGCTTTTTGTTACTGTCTTAATTTGGTTTAAACCCAAAAAGGGTTCTTTGGCCAAAATGATATGAATGAGTTCATGCGGTTCAGTAATTCAAAACTCGGTGGAGCCTTTTATAATAATAAAGTTTTTTTGCCACAAACAGAAAATAAAGTTAAATTTTTGGCAAGTTTAAAAAACTTGATGATATGCGAATATGAAAATATGTAGCTACATTACTTATCTCAAAATTTAAGCCAAAATATTATATTCAACAAAGTAATAATGTTTAAGACCCACTTCTTTTTCGGTGTCCACAAACATGTACTCCACTTTGTGTGACACATAATTACACCATGATTAGATACGATTATTGTTAATCTTTCCTCCAGTATTTTCCTTATATTTCGCCAAAGGCCATTGTAAAATCTCGGCACGGAATGCGAATAAAAGAAACATTTACGAGTGCGTGATTTTTGTATTAATGCAGGCCTTTTTTTTCGAAGCCCAAGTGTTTGGCTGTCATGTGAGGCGACCACAAAATTGGCCAGACAAAAGACGAATCAGCCGAATGGAAAGATTTCCATGACAAATGTCATAAAATTCGTTGTGCGAATGTATATATATTTTTTTTCTGTACGAGTTCCTTTTTATTATAATTTGTCATATTTTGTCATTTAGCATTATAGTTTTGAGGAGGGCCTCGGCCATTTTTTCCTTGCGTATTTGGTGCTTTCTTTTTTTTTTTGGGAAGAAGGAAAAAATATCATCTAATGCCGGCGCCTATAAACTCACACCCATAAGTCCAGGGTGTGTGTGTGTTTGGTTTGAGCTGCTTGACAACAGCGGAAAAGAACGGAAATGCTGCTGCCTAACCGAACCACCCAAAAAAAAAAAAAAGAAATCGAAATATAGACAGAGTTGGGGGGATTCCCCAAACAATGAGTTTGGGCCAAGTCCATGCCAAAACGGACATGCCAGCAGCAACAACAATAATGCTGAGCACAATTTCAGTGGCCGATGCCAAGAAAAAAGTTAACACACACACACACAACAGGCATAACAGACACATGTGCAAAAAACACTGGGAGAAATTATAGGAAGTAAAGGAAATAATTCATTTTAAGCTCAGATTAAATCTTTCAAATGGTTAAAAAGGCGTCCAATAGTTTTAATAATTCCAATATATTTTATAATTATGTTCTTTATAATTTATTTTAATACAAAATGTATTAGATAAACATTTTAAATAGAAAAAAACGTTAAAAAAATATTTACTATAAATAATTTAATCAAATCTATTTTAGCTGAACGAATTCTGTTGTTTATCTGTGTATTATTATACTTAATTAATTAGAAAGTTTCTTTTTATAAAAAATAAATATAATAAAAATATTATTTCGTTAGTTAAAATTTTTATTAATTAAAAAGTATATTTTTTTAATAAGAAGTATAATACAAATATTCTTGTCATGATAAAATTTTGTTTAAATATTCATAAATATTTTTGTATATTAATAAATAAAATAATAATCTTGCCGAAAATGTCTTATGATAAATAATTTTTTATTATAATATTGATTAAAAAAAATCTTTTTATTTTAATAAATTAAATAATAAAATCAGTTTTGTTTGGTATCATAAATTTTGTAGAAGAACCAAGAGTGAATTTGATTTATTATTAAAAGGTCAAGAAATAAAAAAACTCTTAGATAATTTTTTTTTCTCTGTGCACACAGAGAGAAACAAACACGACTTTGGTGAGAGGCAGCAAACGGAAGAGACTTGACAACATACGCAACATGGGCGAAAAATGAGTGGCGACGACGACGCTGGAGACGGCGCACATGGCGTATGAGTGACGAAACTCCGGGTCAGACTCCGGCGGAGGAGCGGCCGGGGAGCAAACAAGAAGAACGAAGCTAAAAAAAATAAAATAAAACCGACAACTAAGGCACACGCCCCGCACAGATTTGATAGTTTTTATCGATTTAAGTGGATTTTGGCCTCACACGAAACGAGCCTGGCCCAGGGACGGGGCTGAAGGGGGTTGAAGTGGGCATGAAAAGGGGGTGGCAGGGACATCGCGCAGATATATAGACAGACAAACAAATAAACGTAAAACAAGCTGAAATTTGCGATTTGCGTTAATTCAGTTTGGGCGAGAAGGGAATTACACTACCTTTAATGTTTAAAAATTAAATGAAAAAGGGGGAATTATAAATTATTTGGTTTAATTTTGAAAATAAATTATATATATTTTGGTTTGTTTATTCAGTATACTAAATTACTAGTAAAGGCTTCTTAATATCAAGAATTAGGTAAGGTTTAGAGAGGTTCTTAGGAAGTTTTTTTTTGGTTAGAAGTCTATTATTCTTTAATAAAAATTGTTAAATAAAAAATGTCTGTAAAAAGTTAAATTAAATGTAAAGTTAATAAATATGAACTATTATTTAAAAAAACATTTTTAAACCTTTCAAATATTTATCTAGAAATATTTGGAGTTTCGTTAACTTCTTTACCACTTCTGATATTTCACTTTAAACTTAATCCCACTTTAAATTTAATGGAACTTTTTAATATATTTTGTACATATTCTTCTAGTATCTATAAATAATAATTACTTTTCTTAATATACATTCTCTAACTTTTTTAAAATGTAGGAATATTTTATAAATATTAAAAATTATATTTGCAATTTTTAAAGTTTAATAAAATGTTGTTCAACTATGTATATCCTGTTTCTCAAGACTTAATCTAACATTTCATTTATTTGACCTCCCTTTTTTTTATTTTTTCTCTAGCTTCTGTAAATATAAATTATTTCTATTGAGACGTATTTTTAAAGCTTTTACAAATTGTTTAATATTCTCAAAATACCTAAACTAATTCTATAAATTTCTTTAGTTTCCCAAAATGTTGTCTAGCTTATATATTCCACATAAGACTTAATTCAACATTTAATTCAATGGACCCCTTTGATCCACAAGGGCATGCAAAGCACCCATCGTGGTACATTTCGGAGTGCGTTTGTGTGTGCCACCCGATGTGCGTCTTGGCAGCCTGCGGCATAGATAAGCACACACACGCATACACACACACATAAACAAAAAACAAAAAATAAAAAAAAAATATTAGAGCTCCTCTGACAACCGAAATCAAAACTCAAAGTTTTGCGAATAAAGCATAAAGCATCGACCATGAATTGTTTAACTTTGCTCGCAGCCTCTTTTTGTGCTCAACGTTTTTCTTTATTATTTATATTTTTTGTTGCTGTAAAAGTAGTAGTAGTACAAGCAGGAAGTCTTTGCGTGTGCCACGCCCTCACCGCTCTATCGCCCCTTTCCTTATTTCACAAATTTTTTTCTTTTTATCAACACTTCTGCTGGGGGTCCGAGCAAATGCGTAAAAATTATGCCACAGCTTGAACAACTCGACACGAGCAAAAGGAGAAACGCACAAAAAATATATATATATGTACATATATTGGAGGAAAAAAAAGAAATATAAAAAGAAAATGAAAAAGAGTAGAAAAATGCGGAACTGGGTATACACTGGGGGCTGTTTTGGGGGGAGAAAATCAAGCGGGAAAAGCAGGCCATCAGCAAACCAAAGCCGGACAACCAATTTACTTTTATTTTATAGATGCCTGATGCTTGAGGTTTTTGTCTAGGGTGTCGTGGCTCTAATATCCTGCATATATAAAAATATATATATCTATATATATAGAAAGCCCCGATTTCTGTTGAAAGGCGTTAAATATTTCCCTTTTATGGGCATAAATTATGCCTACCAGCAGCAGAGCCAAAAAACAAAGGCAACAAAAGAAAAAAATCAAGAGAAATAATAAAATGGAGATAAAAAATGTATTTATTTTGCGCATATTTACGCATGGGCCAAACTGAAACTATTGCCATAGAAAAAGTGCCCGGCTAAATGCGCATAAATATTAAATGAGCTGGTGGAGAGTGTATCAATTGTTCTGGGCCCCATCTCCCTTTGGACTCCGGACTGGATCTTTGGATGGAAGATGATGATTTAGTTTTCAGCACTCCATTGCAATAAATTCCGTTTGCCAGGCCATTTCCAACTGGTTTTGCCAGGGCGACTCTGGTCTGTCTTTGTACTCTCTCCCCATATATACTATATACGGGTAGCGTATATATAATATACATATATAACCGGAGATCCCTCCTAACTGCTTGGCACTCAACATTATAAATTGCCGCATGAGGGGAGCTAGCAGCTAGCAAAGTCATTGCAGCCAAACAAAAACTTATTATTTATATACACATATTTGTATGTTTGCATTCCCTCCACACACACACAAAGTACTATATAGTACTAGAGAGTGCCCAGAGGGAGATCCACTCTAATAAATAATTATCGTATTGTTTAAGTCTCAAATGGAATGCCATAAATCATGTGCCTCTTGGCCACCAGACGTCGCGAGATATTTGACTCTGAATTATTATCATCAGAGTCGCATCAGACTGATAAGCACTGTGGCGACATGGCGACCAATATGGGGAGAGAGGAGGAGTGAGAGAGGTTGTGAGGCCATAAGATGCTAGGGGGAGTCACTAGGGGTGTTTTAACCTCAAGTAACTTGGCTTTAGAGGGAGCTACCATTATGAATTTTGGTATAGGAGTTGTTCTCACTTAGTTATTTAATATATTGTAAAAAACAAATTTAACGGAACTATATAGCAGAGATATGATACTATATCCTAACGTTAAAAACAGAAAATTAACGCAAATTAAAGTCCTATAATATATCTTTCAATTATAGAAACCCCCTCTTTCCCTAAAAAAAAGTTGTACCCTCTTCACCATAAATTTCAAATGTATTCCGCCAACTTCAGAGCTAAACCATCACTTAAATCTCGTATGAATTTCTAATCTGTTTGTCTTAAATCCTAATCCCAGCCGCTTCAGCGAGCTGAAAAGAGCCCACAAGTTGATGGGCCCAACCACCCAGAGGGGCCAACAAAGTGAGAGGTACTTGTTACTAACACGCTCCTCGACTTTACCAAGGAAAATTGCGTTTTGGCCACAAAACGTTTGCCCTTTGGCTTATGGCCTACAGCTAGAATATACACACATACATATATACAGAGGGTAGATGAGTTTTTTAGGGGTAGGAAGAGTGCTGTTATGGGCCCCCAAAGTAAAGTAAAATGCCTCGAAATGTGCCCAGTCTCCTTAAACTTTTGCGTGCCTGCACAAAATTATTCAAATAAACGCCGGGGAAATATTTAAATCAGGAATCAAGCCAACTATACGATATGGTGCCCCAAAAAAAAAAAGAAAAACCTAAAAGGTTTAAAGGAATGTGTGAGCGAAAAGCTTTTAAGCGAAGTCCCGCAGCAGCAGCCGCAACACCATCACCATGATGAAAAGAGGTAAAAGTGCACCGCAACTATGTTGCAAATCCTGCGGCTTTCAAATCAGCGTAGGTGGACACCCCAGGACACCCTAAAATGGATTGCCAAAATACACAATGTATGGTGTTTAGGGGGACTTGAAACCACAAGCGTACATACTCTTTCAAAACTGTAATTTAATGGGCGGCCAGGCACATGGATTCAGTGACACTTTGATTTGTTTAAGCAAAATAACGACTATGATAAACTATATAGGGATGAAGTATGGGAAATGTAACAGCAATCCACTTATTAAGTTGAACTGAAATTTTGCTTCTAGGTTCCTAAACACACAAGTACTTGACTTTAGTGACTTTCTTCCTTGATCCTTCGACTTAAAGCCAGAAATAAGTTGGGGAATCTTAGTACAGGCTCTGGCGATGACGTCCTGGTTTTAATAGACCGAATTCGTAAGATATTTTTTTGAAAGTGGTTCTTTCTGTTCATTCTCTCATTATCATTTTCTTTCAGGGATTTTGTTTTTGGCTTAGGTAATAATTTTTTAAATGATTCAGTCTGATCTGTACTTTCCGTCTCAGGTGTGAAGTTAATTATAGGTTTGTCAGTTGATTTCGTAAGTTGTTCTTGCCTTTCTTGAAGTATGGGTACTCTTTTGTCCAAGCACCTTAAGCTTTCAATAGTTTTTTGATTCAATAAGGGTTTCTTTAGGGCCAATGTATCCTTTGGAGGTGGTTGATACTCTTTAGGCCTCACTTGTTCAGGCTGACTAGTCATAACTTTAGCAGGAGTTATGAAAAGCAGACTCTCGCCTGCAACATTTCTTGAATGAGTTTTTATTCCAGCATGATCTTTAGAGTTATTTTTTCTATAGTTCTCTAGATACGGATAATTTTGAGTCTTGGCGGTGCCCCCAAGCGAACTTTGAACACGATCCACTGATTTGGTCCTAAGTGGCTTGAATTTAGTATCCATCAATTGGTTACTTCGATTGACATTACTCTCAATTTGCTGATCTGGCAGTTTAATAAGGTCCTTAATATTTTGCCTGCAATGTGTCTCGATTATCAAGATTTTTCTTACACGGTTTGATTTTACTGACTCCAAAGACTTGGCTCTATTAAGGTTTTCACTTCTTTGTAATTTATAAGGATTAATATCGTTCTTGGTAAAAGAAAAGTTTTGCTCTTCTATGGATTTTGAAATACTTCCCAGCTGCTTTCTCTGCATCATCTCCTTCCAATAATCCAAGGGATCCTTGATCCGCCTAACTTGATTTACTTTTTCTAAACTTTGATTCTGCAATGCCAAATGGTATGGTTTATGTCCAGATATATCCGTTGCATAAGCAATGTTCTGTAAAGGATTTTTCGGAGCTTTGGAGGAGCTATCAATGGTGAAGTGGATTCTTGGTGGTGGTCTAAAGGGCTCCAAGGCCTGAGTATAGTTCCGAGTTGTTTGCCGAACAGGCAAGAGACTGTTTTCCTTGTAGGGACTAACCATACTATATCCTTGAACTTCTTTCCCTGCAGATTGACCTCTAAATGGAGTTATTGTCCTGCTGCTGGGAAATTGTATCATTTTTTGTGGGTCGCGATACAACCAAGACCAGGAGTAGGGTTGGGGAATCATCATACCGCCGGCGGATCGTCGCTTTTCCTGGCAGGGTATAATCCTTTGTTTCGGCGGCTTTCCCTCTCCCAAAAGATGCCGCGCATGTCGATCTTCTACGACGGCGGTATATAGATTGGAGATGTTGGCTATGTAATAGCATTGTACTTCTGCCGGCGACATGCCTTCCAGCGGAGACCTCGGTTTGCAATCGGAAGCCAACAGGGGACTTTGCATCTCATGTTCGCAGGCACTTTGCAAAGCCAAGGGCCCCGAAATATTATTGGCATACTGATTTGGGACGACATGTTTTTTAGGAGCTTCAGAACCCTGACAAGGACACCGATGTGGCGCATAGCCATAAGTTATGGACTCGTCGGAGGGCGAACTCTTTAGGTCAGCACTTGACTTATGGTAACCCAATCTCTTGAGACCCGCCCAAATTTCGCTGCTCGGGGAGGGTTCTCTCCTCAGAGTTCCGCGTCCACTGAAGGGTACAACATTCCGACAATAACCGGGATTGTGTATGTTCTTGAGGCTATCATCAGTGCATTGCCGCTTGCAACATTGCCTGGGCAAATTTAGGAAATACTGCAACATGGTTATGAGTATGAGCAGGGTCCTTGTGGGTATGGGACTTCTGATATTCCCATTCTCATCGAATATATTGTAGTAATGCTCACAGGTATCGGGCAGGGTGAAGGGAATCTTGCGGGTATTCCAACCCGCCATCAGGGGGTAGAGAATTCTCGCAAAGAGCTGCAGGGTAAGCTGATGCAGGAACTGGCCCACCCTTTCAGCCGACTGATTCACCATCCTGGCCAACGCCTGGATCATGCCCATGTTCCACAGACCCCATTGCCTCTCGGTGGTTGTACAAGAGCTGCCGCGGCGACCTTTCCTTGGTTGAGGTTCAGAGCGATCGCAGTAAAATATCCTGGGCCTGGCCATCTGGGGGGGTTTCCGAAAAGGAGAATTTTGTCCAAAACTCAAAAAATTTTTGTTTGTGGCCACTGTCAGCCAGAGATTTGGAAGGACAGAAAGGAAAGCCTAGAAACCACCAGCATGCTTTGACGAAGGGAAAAGGTTTCAAATGAGAGCACTCTTCGTTTGATTGAAGAATTAAAAAGCTGACATTTACAACACTTAATTTTAATTATAATAAAAAGTAACACCTTAAATTCGGTCTAAAACATCTCTTATTGTGCTTCTTTGAGCTTCTTTACCTTTCCCTTCTTTCTCAACTTGGTTGAAGCTCCAGGATTGGACAGCCCTCCCACAGATCTATGATGATGCAGATGCTTCTGGCTGAGGCGGAGAGGCCTAGGCCTATAGGGTTTTGAGGACTCGCGGGGCTCATGATACTTTATGGAAAGATGCCCCACAGACCTTTTGGTGCGTTTCGCCTCGGCAGGTGTTATATATTTTGAAATGGAATTAGACGTTTGCCTTTGCACAACGGAACTGTACAGCCTCGAAACCTCAAGGGCCAATTCCCTCTGACGTTTCTTTTCTATGTGCGGGCCAAGATTAACTTTTCCTATGATTATCTTCAACTCTTCGGGATCGATATTGCGTCCCTTTTTGTCCACCAACTGCTTGATGAGAATGCGCAAACGTTCGGTCCTCAGAAACCCTACGGGTCCCACATAACTGGTTCTATTGTGAGGTCGCCCCAGTGCCTGCCTCAACAGATCCTCAATGTAGTAATGCGGCCGATTGTGGGCCAAGGCGAGCTCATCATTCAGAAAAACTGAATGCCGTGTAAGGGTTTTCTTAAATTTTAGTCCCGGTTGCAATTCCACATTAGCTTCGTTGTTGGTTTGTAGATTATAGGGTCCTTGTACTGACATCCTTGGACTGTTGTTGGTTGAATAAATGGGTGTTACCTCTGATCGAAGTGTTACTGGGGGTTTC
This sequence comes from Drosophila nikananu, assembly GCA_008042635.1. Classification (NCBI taxonomy): domain Eukaryota; kingdom Metazoa; phylum Arthropoda; class Insecta; order Diptera; family Drosophilidae; genus Drosophila; species Drosophila nikananu. The sequence goes on from VNJV01002153.1 coordinate 158,563, forward strand.
CTTTTCATTTGTAGCGTCCTGCGCAATGATGGACCGTCCAGAGCCGATGCTAAAGATGATTGTGCTCTATTGTGCTCATCGATGCCCTCCAATTCGGGATCGTGGAAATTCAATAGATTTCTAAATCGCCGGCATCTGGAGGGCCGACCGCCAGGATATTCTGCGTGTATGGGCAAACCCAGGCAGCCATCTTGACAGGCGCCATTGAGATGATCCTGCAGCAAGGAGAGCAAATGAAGCAGACACTTGGGATGCGTGGGATCACGCAGATTGCCAAGGCGATCGAATATGCCCATGTAACGATCACAGATATTCGGATAGCACAGAGGCACCTTGCAAAAACTCCAGCCACATTCCCGGGGGTTCAGCAAGTGGCGATATTTCTGCAGCGTGAGATCGTACAGAAAGTCCTCGATATCCTGGGGCCAGGCACCGACCATCTGGGACAGTCGCTTGATCACCGGTTGATTCCTCTCCCGCCATTGGCGGCGTTCCTGCCACTCGCATCGAGATCGCTGTGGCCATCGCTTGCAGATGCCCAGCCTCAGGGGATTATGCGGTTCCCCATTTCCACAGTAAATGCTGTGAAAATTCATTTCTTTTCCAATTTCGGATCCGAGGACAAATTCAGAAGTGAAAATCCTCACACGAATCCGCTAATTAAAGACCATAAGGACATGGTAAGGAGCTGAGATAAAAGGAATTCAACAAATCCCAAACTAAAAACTCAGAATTTTGACAACTAAATAAAAGCTTGAATAAATAAAAATGCTGTCTTTTATATAATTTAAATACAATTAATTAGCAAATTCATAAGAAATTTATGGCAAATTTAGGAAGAGAAACCTCTACCTAAATCTGTTTGTTATTAGATTGAAATCCAAGCTTTAAGCCCTCTTCAATCCGGCCTAATCTGTTTAGAGAGCTCCCCTTGTTTATTGGATTGGCAGGTGTAAAATGGGCTTCAATACCTCAATATATCAATGCCTTTGGCTGGGGCCTTGCGCCGACTGACACGAAAATTAAATAATAGTTTTTACTTTTTCCTTTTACGAAAAAGGCCACGAAACGTGTTCGCAAAGTTCAGGCGAAAAAAAAGGTAAATTTGATTATGTTAATTCGTTTGCCGCGTCCCCGTTTTTTTTATTTTGGCGGATGAGGAACACACCCAAACCCTAAAAGGAAATTAGGCCCAGAACGTTGATGGACGACAAGTGTGTGTGGGCCAGAAAAAAATACCAAACATAAAAGATAAAAGAGATGAAGAAGTGGAATGAGTTGAAAGTCAATAACCGCAATAAAGCGATGGTGGGATTTTCGGGCCTAAGCAAACACGCATCGCGAGCCGCTAAACCAAAAAAAAGTTCACTGACCTCCGACACAATTGGACAGTTTTTTTGGCCCAAAAAAAATAAATACAAAAATAATGGCAGTGCGGAAATGTTCAACAGTTAGCCACTCTGCTGCTGCACCTGTGTGTGCAAGGAATTCTTCTTAAAAATCGCACAAATAAAAAGCTCGACTCAAACAGACCGTAAAATTAATAATTACAAAATTGCATGTTCGTTTTTTGTTATCAGGGCGAAAGCAATCAATTTGCAGGGTTTCACAATAATAAAAAAAAGAGCTATATAAAAATATATCTGTATAATAAAAAGTATCTGCTATCTACCATCGAGGCGGGTTAAATTTATTTGATGGGCTCTGTCGACGGGGATTTTTGTTGTTTGCCTAGTAAGCCTCTTATGTGAAAATCACTCAGGTAAGTGGGGGTTTTTTCTTTCTTTTATATAAAATATTACAGAGCAGATTTTTTGCAAGCTAAAAAAAGGGAATCCACCTCAATGAACATGTGTACATGCCTTGAAATGTTGACCTACATTACAAAATTACAAACATGAAATGGGTCAACATTTTAATTGTTGATACTCTTATCAAGAATAAGATTAAGCTTCATGGAATTGACATTAAAAATGCATAAATAAACATTGAACAAATCTCACTGATTTAACACTTATTCCCAGATTAAAAACAAACTATAAACCTCTTTTAAAAAATCATAAAGAACATCCCCCGGTGTCAGCAAAGAGTTATAACGTTTTTGGATTGATTGAGTGTTTTAAAATTCCTTAAATTAATATTTAACATTTATTTATCTACTTACAGTGATGAAAATTCAGCGTCTTGTATTTTAAATGTAATCCTTTTCAGTAAATTGCATTTAAAGTTGATTTAATATAAGTATAAAAACTTTTTTTTGTCACTTTAATAATTATAAAAAAGTTGTAGTATTTAAAACTGTATTTAATTTGTTTATCCAGTAGTTCTATAAATTTTATTTTATAACAATTTAGCTAAGTTTAGTTTATAAAGTGTTTTGTTTTGTTTACGATTTAAGCAAAAAGTGTCTTTAGCCAAAATCTTTAAACCTTTTTAAGGCTATTAATACTTTGGGGAATTTATTTTATTTCGTTTATGTTATATTTAAAGTTGAAATTGCACAAAAATTTTTATTTTAAATGCTTATTAAGTTTATTCGTATATAATTTTTTTTGTATATTAGTTTAATGATTTTGCTGTCAAAATAGTTAATTATGCAAATCCATTTATGCTTTAGGTTCGGTGAACACAAACGTAGATTTTCAGCTGGATTTATTTGTATTGCACTTCGATCAAGTATTAGTTTAAATGGAATGCTTCAGTGTTCGATTGGGTATTGCACTTGGGCCCACAGACTGAAAGATACATATAGAGTGATGCATTAGATACATATATATATGGACTTGGCTTGTCCGGACCATAGTTGAGGTTGCACTGAATCACCACTCAATTGTTTATAATTCAATTTCAATTTCTAGCCGAACAGCAGCGCCGACAAGTAAATAATTTTTAATTGTTTATTATAGCCATTTGTTTGCGGTCGCTTCTTTTGTATCTTTGTATCTACAAGCACTTGTATCTGTTTCTCGCCAGCTATATTTATCTATCGATAGAAAGCTTCATTTATGCACGGCTCGCCGTCGACTCTATAAATTCAGAAAACTTATGGCGCCGCCACAGCCGCCCCTCCTACGCTCCATCCTATTATCTGGCCCCAAAGTTCGCCTTAAGTAAACGATATCTTCTTGGGAAATTTTCCATGTTAATTAGCTGACAGTCGAGAGGGAGTGGAAATTTGCTGAACCTTTTGCAAGGGGGTGGAGAGTGTTTTTGAGGTTTATGTTTAATCAAAGTTCTGCGGCCTTGAGAAGTACATAGAACACATCTAACTGTTTTGGAAAGTTTTCCCCTTTTGCACAATTGATGGGCAGCTTAGTTAAAGTATCTACAAAGATAACATGGCCAATATTTAGGTATGCCTGAAGTCGAACTTTTCCCTGACCAGATAAATATTTGCCTGCAGTCAACTCGTTGATTGGGTTAGGTCAGTTTTTGGGCCATAATTCCTTGGCCAAGTTTGTAATTAAAGTAAAAGTTTTGAGCAGATTATTAAGTGGATTTTATCGGTAATTGGAGGTAATTGATAGGGCCAGCAGCAGGCGAGCAAAGTTGGGGTTTCTATTGAATTATTAAGGCTATTATTATGTGGCGTAAAAAGATTTCAAGGAGTTGGAAATGTATCTAAGAGAATAGCGTAAAAGTAGATTTATTTAGTAGCTTTATCAAAATGATCATAGTTCATTTTATAAGCTAAATGTAAATTGTACGTAGAGCTCATAGGTTTATTTCTGAGAATTTCCCTAAGCAACTTGTTTAGCTAATCAATTCCTAGTAAGTGTCATTTAAGTAATACAGTTCCCTAGAAAATTGTGTAATCTATATAATACACAGCTCTAGCTCTCACATTTTTTAGAATATATTTTTATATATATTCCTATTTAATTTGCTTCGAAAACCTCCTTCAATTCCTCCTTCAAAACGTTCTTTAATTACCGACACATGAACAAACAAATAATAAACTTGTACAAGTCATTGCTGTGTTTTTGGTATAATCAATATTTTAATAGCATTTTTTTATGCTGTATTTATGTATAGTTTATAGATTTTTTTTGGGTTGGATTTTCTGGCTTTTCTTTATGTAACCTCAATATGGACCGAAGCGTCGAGACAAAAGTCGGCTATAAATTCAATAAAGGCAAAGGCCAATTTTGCACTTTTCTTGGTTCTTGTTTTTATTATTTTATTTCATTTTTATTTTTGTAGGGTTCAGTTTTCTTTTTTCACACACACAAACACACACACACTTGTAGTTGAGCGAACACGTTGTTCTGGCCTGTTTATGTTTTTTTTTCTCCAGATTTTCTTTCTTTTTTCCTTCTTGATTCTCTCCCACACTCGCCAGCACACACACACGCACACAGAAAGACAATGCACAGTGAAATTCCGCTACACCGGAAATTACAATTGAAAAAAGTGGTCGGTTTTTGTGTTGTTGTTTATTTTTCTCTTTTCGTTCTGTTTTTCTTTTTTTTTTTTTTACATTAACTAAAACGTCACACGAAATTGTTGTTATTATTTATGATTATTACAATTGTTATGTTTATGACTATTATGTAGTATCTTTTTTTTGGCACAAAAGAACGGGATGAATGGGGAGTAACAATGAATGGCTATTACTATATTTTTTGTAGTTTGGTTTCCTTTTTTTAGAGCTTTAGAGTAATATTTTTTATTATTATTTGTTATATTTCTCTTTGGTTTAATTCTTAATTAAGAAATATTTTGGGTTTTATATACTTTAACATTTTTTTATTAAAAAATTGTTGTTCAATGTTTTTCTCGTCTTTCTTTCCTTAATTTTTTTGTTTATAGTTTTGACATTTCTATTTAAAAAGATTTTTTAAGTTTAAGTTGGCTTTTTTTTGTTTATTTAATGTTGACAGTCTTTGCTTTATTTTTATCGTTTTTCTTTCATTTTTATGTTTAGTTTTTAGTTTTTTCTTTTTAATTTTTGTTAATTGTATTTGCTGCTCTTTGATCCATTGTTATTTACTCGGATTTTTTTTATAGATCCCTCGGATTTATTCAGGTTGCACTTCTTGGAACACTCACTTTTTGAATTGTTTAAACTTGAACAACAATTGTTTATTGCGGAATTTCGTATTTCGCAGATGAGGAGGAAGACAACACACGACGCGCTCTGCCTTCTACCGCTCAGCTTCCCCTGCTCGCCTTTCCCCTCGCTAATCGCTATTCCGCTTTTCCTCCTCGGCTTTTCCGCTTTTCCCAAACAGCTGCCGCTGCCAAACCGTACAGTTTGAGAGTGAATATCGGACTGTGTTGGCAATCGTGACGGAGGCCGCTCGAGTCCGAAACCGAAACAGAAACCGAAACCGAATGGGAATCCGACTCGGAATCGGAGTCCGAAGGCCGAAGTCGCATCGCACAGTGGGGTATTTTGCACTACTAATCGGGGGTGTGGTTAAAATAAATAGGGAATTTTGCATTTGGTTCATTTGGTTTTGTTAACAATATAACAAAGTGCAAGCAACTGCATACACATTTATGTTCTTTATCTAAAATTCGCTTAACAATCATTTCTCAAACATCCAACATAATCCCGGCGTCCTTAAATAAATTATATAAACTACTAAATTTATTCTTTAACATATAATTTTTAGCTATTTTTAAAATAATACTTTTAATTACTATTGCATCTTCCATTTTAGGCTCAAATACCCCACTGTGCATTGGCAGGCGAAGCGGACACGAAGCGTGCGCTCTCATTGGAACTCCGAAAAGTATTTCAAAACTGGAAGTCGGTACTGGAACACACATACCCGTTGCTTTTGTTGTTGTTTTTCCGAAACAACAAATAAAACCCGCAGCACAGCTGAGCGCAAATTTTACTACTAAAATTTATCTGAGAGATACAAAAGCGAGCGAACGTAGTAACCCACACGGATAAAGATACGCACACATACTGTTGCATAAAAACCGGCATTCCTCTCTCACTGCATTTTTACGATGAACAACAAACACACACACACATACACACGAAAGAGAGTGAACCAAAAACCGAAACCGAAGAGAGATTCTCTTAAGAGAAATAAAAAAATAAAAAGAAACAAAAAATCTAGTGGGATTTCCCGATTTCTAGAAAAGATTTTCTTGTTTCAGCAAAAATTGTAAAAGTTATTATTTTCCAAACAAATTTGCGCGTTGGCAATTATTATTAATTGCATTACGCAGTCGGAAATTTTGGGGAAAAGTTCTTTCAAAGTTTTCCCTGGCTCTTGTTGATTTTTGGCGGAAAATCACGATTCAAAGAATATTTCTGTGCCAGTTTTAGGATATTTAAGTTTCTGATTCATCATTTTGGTAAGCACATTTGTAGGATTTTTTTTTTTTTGGGAATTTTAAGATATTTGAAGAGGAATTTATTTTAAGTAAGTTCTATATTAAATAAAAAACATTTAAGCATATAATTTAGCTGAAACATATTCCATTCTAACCTAAAAATCTAGTGATAATTCAATCTTTGGATGGGCAATGAACTCATCTTCCCAATCTCTGGGCTCCCATTCCCAGAAATACAAACCTCCGCCGCATAATTGTTTTATATTTGAACAAACAGAGTATTATTATGGGACAATTGATAACCCCAAAAGTGAACCCAAGATGAGACCCAAAAAATCAATGAGATTTTCGTAGCCCTCTGTGGCTCAATCTCAGTCATTGTCTCTCTGTGTGTGTGATAACATTTTGAACTTTGACTTGACAGAGTGAATGCCAAAAATGAATTGTAATTGGAGAGGGTTTTTTGAGTTACTCCGATATTGCGAGGTACTAAACCAACTGAGAGGCTAAGGCATTTATGTTAAGGCAATAACTCAAAGCTTCAAGTCAACTGAAAAGACGTCGTATCAGTTTTCCGCACAACGAAAAAAAAAATAAAATAAATTGAAAACTTTTGAAAAATACCCCAAAGTAATAGCTGAAAATAATAATAATGTGTGTGTGGCCTTTGAAATGCGAAACGTTTTATGGTTTTGTATGTACGAGCGTACCGAGAGTAGGAGTGCTTTTTGGAGCTGCGAGTAAAACACAAAAGCCATAAGCTAAAATGCAAACTAAGTAAAATTGTGTTAGGTTTGCTGCTGCTGCTGCTGCTGATGCTCATGATGATGGCGATGATCATCATGGGGATCATGATTAGGTTGTGGGGCTACACTCTAATAAAATTTACGACAATGCGAATGACTACGGCGACGACTCAGTCTCGGTCTCAGTGCCGGTCTGAGAATAAGATAGAGATGCTGAGGTTGTGGGGGGAGGATTGGGGGGTTTCTTGTAAGCCCTGCAGTCAACTAACCAAAACTAGCAAAGACCAAAGGCCCAAAAAGTATCTATCTATCCATATACAAATATATGTATGGATACATACGTATCTCGGCTCTTTTGTCTGGCTTTTTGGTGTGGGAAAGAATGCAGTGAAGGGAATTTCCAAGCCAAGACTTGGCAAGCCATGGCCGTAATGTGTAATGTATCTCTTGGATACATTTTTAAATTGTATGCCATACGCTGCTGGTGCTGTTTTGGAACGTTGACAATGCAACTGTATCTGTATCTGTACGAGTCGCCCTGCCACTGTAGCTGTATCTGTGCCCCAGCCAAAAGGCCAACAACATTTGCATTGGCCATTGCCAATTAATCAGAAAAGAAAAAAAAAATTATAATGGTAAAAGAAGACAAAAAAAAATAAACGCATAAACTTAAAACGCTTAAAAAACCGAAACAGAAACCTGCAATTGATTTCAATATTTCAGCAGCATTGTATCTTTCACACAAAAAATATTTAACTGCAGTTCGCTGTAAATGTGAGTGTGCCATTTTATCGTTGCGTAAATCAATATATACGGGACGTACACTTAAAGAAATATAAATAGGACAAAAATATCTACATTTAAATCGAGCTTTTTGCTTCGCAGAGTCCGAAGATGTAAGATAATTTATAAAAGTGTAATCCTTTGCCAAGAAAACATTTATTTAGACAAGTTGTAAGCTTGGTCAAACATCTGTTTTTCACATATTGTTAATTATTTATTAATTATATGCAAATACTGTTTACATTAAAAACAACTTCCAACTTTGCAAACAGTTTATTTTCGTATATAAATAAATATTATTCTTAGTGAGGAACATGACTTAAAATGTATTTAAAAGTTTAATCTATAAAAATATATTTATATCTAATGTAAAGAAAAATGAAATTAGCATAATAAATACAAGTTTAAAGTAGAAATAATATTTCAAAATCACTTTAGTTTAAACTAAGTCTAAGTTTAATTTAAGTTTCTCCTAGTGTACTTTTCGATTTTTTGTATTTATTTTTTGTTCTCTTTTTTTTTAGTTACTCCGCCCGCCTCGAATTGCATTTGGAGTGCCAGGCCAGAAATGGCCCAAAATGTATCTGAGCAGCGCCATGGGGATGTATCTTTGTGTCTTTCGCTGTGTTTACCTTTCCCTTGTTGCATGCCTCTTGTTGCACTTTTCGTGCACCGTTTTCAATTCGATTTGTTTCGTTTCGTTTCCCTTTTTTTTGCTCGATTTCTCTGCCCACTTTAGCTCGTTTTCTCCTTGGGATTTTCGGTTTTTGTGGGCTAGGTCAGTTCAAAGTTCACGTGTTTCGCTCCTATTGATTGAATCGCCATCGGAATCCGTGCATTGTTGGTTCAGCGCCAAGGCAACCTGTTCCCTGCCAAACTAATAGATGGGACTATAGGGGGAGTCAACACTTTCGAACGGAGTGTCTATTGTCTATATTATTCCACCCAAGTTGAGTGCATTTTTTATGCCTCATTAATTGTAGATTGCTTTTACTGGACATGCAAATAAGTACATATATTTTTTGGGTAGTGATTCCATCTATTTGGAATTTAAAAATAGACCTGTTTGTTTTTCCAGTGATTGAAATTCGTTTGGATAATAAACCAAGGCATTTGTTAAAGCTCAGTAAAAATTATGTAAATAAAGAAAGCAAAGGCTTTTAATTGTAAGTATTTTATAATATTTATAATTAAATAGAGTTTGATATATAACATGTTAATAATTAAAACTTATATAAATACTGAAAGCAAAAGCCTTTGTTTATAACCAATTTTGAAATAAAACATGTAATTTTTAATTAAAAACATTACCCAATTTAGATAAATTTTAATAGTTTTTACTACCGCATTAATAAAAAATACAACTCTCGTAAAGTACGGGAAATAAGATATAAAAAATCCAACTTTCCATAAACAAGGAAAACTATTTACCATTTCCTTGATATTCATTTTTATTGACAAGACAATCACAAGCACATCATGCAAGTTAAGGAGAGCACAGCTCGCCATAAATATATATTTTTAAATGGGTAAATAACATCAAAAAATAACTCTCAGACCCCCCGAGACCCTCGTAGAACCCGCTATCCAGAATTCAGGTCACTCCGACAACAGATGGCGCTGCATGCGAAATATTTTTGCAGGAGGCATACGCATAATTTCAATTGCTTGCATCAAATGTTATTTTTATCCAAAACAATTTTGCTCCAGGGCAGCGGTGAGCTGTTTTTGGGGGGGGTAGGATACGAGCGGGAGGGGTCATTTTCTGGGTGGGTGGGTGGTGTGGCCGAACACAAAACTCTGAATTGTTGTTCTGGGGCAATAAATTGAAATGCACAAAAGAGCAGAAAATAATAAAAACAAAAAAAAAATAGTACAAATCAACTAGAAAAACCAAGCAAGGAAAAACTGGGCAAAGGAAGCCGAGTTCGCTTGGCCTGCGTCTTTCTACCAAAGCTTGTTTTACAGCTGCTGTGCACAGTAAATTATATTTTGTATTAAAATTAAAAATTATTAAATCATTTCTAGAAAAGTCTTAACAAATTTAAATTCCAGTTGGGAGTTTTCAGTATTAATTTTCCTAAGAGCGGTTTTCACATTTAGATAAGCTAACATGTCACCGAAATCGTAGTTGAGAATTTTAAGCTCACTTTTTGCTTTTTACAACACTTAATGATGGAGGGCCACTGAAGGAACTATGTATTTTCACAACAACAAACATTTAATTAATAATTATATTAAATAATAATTATATCAAATTAAAAATGGTTTTCCCTCTATAACCATAAACATCTAATAAAAATTAAAGTTGTGGTAATTGTTCAAGGTCTTTTTCTTAAAGTGCATTTGTTACTGTGGCTACGATTTAGTTGCGGGCCACTTGTCATGCGAGAAGGCAGCTCCAACTCCATCTGCAGCCTCAGGTCCAGCTCCATCTCCAGTATTCTGCATTCAACATTGAACATCCAACATTCAGCATTCGGCATCCAGCATCAGAAGCAGTTCTGCAACTGCAACTGGTCGCCTTGCCCGAGTCCTCAAATTGCCAGTTAGCCAATCTACCGCCGCTCCCTCTCTCTCTCTATCTCTCTCCTCTGTGGCAGCATTGGAGTCCCTCCACAACAACAACAACAACAACAAAATAAAAAGAAAAGCATAAGCCCCCTTGGAAAAAAAGAGAAGCGCCCCCTCTGTATCATCAACACTTCGCCTGGCCACATTTTTGCAGTTGTCGAGTGGCTTTGTTAGCGATGCGGCGGCGACTTGCAACTTGTTCTCAATATCAGGATGCTGCGGGGTGGCTATTTTAAAAGGGGCAGTGCTAAAGAAGCACTGAGAAAAATTCAAGTGCTGTGGGTTTTGATTTTGAGAAAAATTTTCTCTAAACCAGGTCAAGGACAAAAAAGAATCAAGGTTCTTATATTGCTTAGGAGTTTGTTTAAGTATTTTGAGATGATGCCTGAAGTATATTTCGATATATAACAAAAAAATTTCGATAAAAATATAGTAAACTTAGCTGTATATAAATTTTTGGTATTAAAGATAAATATATTATTTTTGTAATTTAATTTGTTCCTTTTTCCATTTATCTGATATCCCAAGCAGAAAACCTATTTATCGGATAAATATCGATACAATAACGATTTTTTGCGTATATAACTATTATATATCGATTTATCTCATATATATGGATACAAAATGGATATATGACAGCAAGTAAATAAGAAGATGTAATAGATAAGCTTTAAAATATCGATAATTTCTCTCAAGATCTTAGTGGCCTTATACTTTTAGAAATGATATAACTTTTTATCTTCTTTTCCTTCCAGTGTACCACTCGGATAAGTCCGAAGCTGGCCACTTTACAGCCAGAAAGAGACAGGTAGTTAAAAAGAAAGAAAAGCAGACAGAGAAAGAGAGAGGGAGGGAGATAGAGGGAATGAGAGAGAGGCAGCATCATGTAACCAGATAAAAAGAAGAAATGGCAATGGGAATTGCAATTTGAGGCGCAGCATCTGTGTGTGCAGGATTTTCCAGTTGTTGTTGCCTTTATTTTTATCTCAAGTTGTTGCTGCTGTTGCTGTGGCATTTGAAACAATTTGAGCTAATTTCTGTAAATGTAGATCTTATCAGAAGGAGTTTTGCTCTGGGTGCAACGAATCCCAGAGATTACCATGGAGCCCAGAACTAACCAGCAAGTAAACTAAACAAGATACTTTGATTACGCTTAGCTACTCTGTTGGGGATACACCATTTGTGGGTTAAATGTATGGCTTTTGGGTTAAGGAATATTCTTGGTATTTTAAATGGGGTATAGGGGAAATTCGTAGTATATTAAATGGGAAGTAACATAGCTTAAAATATCAGAAATACTTTAAATTATCCTTTGGAGACCAAAAAGTGTATGAAAAAGAATTTCTATTGGGATGTAACATAGCTTAAATATTAATTGAAATCAGAAATATTTTTAATCTGTTCCCATAAAGAACATAAATTTATGCACAAACTATCTGAATAAAATATTTTGCTTATTTAAATTATACCCAAAGCTTGTATGATTTTTCCTATTAATGGATTGTATTACGAGCCCAAATACATTCATTTAATACCCATAAACACTCATCTTAAATGCCAGTAATTACAAGAACCTTTAAAAAATAATCAGCATATTTTTTTTAAGCTTGACACACAAATTAGGAGTTAAGCCAATCCAATGTCTTGGCCATAAAATAAATCACTCTCAGCAATTAAATTTTAAATTGCAACTGACATTACCATGCGAACTTTATCAAAGGCCACATAACCACATAACATCATCGTCATCATCGGCATATCGATTCTGATTAATGTAATGGAGGAACGGAATCGCAGACACTCACCTGGAAAGAAAGCAGAGCCAAAGAGCAGGGCATTAGTATAAATGAATAAATTTCACAGAGATCAAGGTCAAAATAAATCCAATACTCGTCGAACGGAAATCAAAGTAATCGCATCCTTTACCGGGCCAATCTTTCATCTTCACAAAAAAAAACAGAGAAAACGGGAAAAGCTGACGAAAAAAGAAAAATAAAAACAAACCAGAACGAGCAGGAAGAAACTTAACCCAATTCAATGAACGTATCTATGTCAACTTTGTGGTTGTTGCTGGTTTGTTATCAGGCCATAAATGTTTCGAATAAAAAAAAATAACCCACCCAGCAAATAGAGGAAAGTACAGAGTGGCAACGGGGAGTTTAGAATCGTTGGGAATGCAGTGCAGACCATCTATATTTGAAACAGCAATAACAACTTGGTTTTGATGCAACGACAACGACGATGAAGAAAAAAGCGGCATCTGAAACTAGTCTGGCTAGATATTAAAGTATCTGTGTGCCAAAGCGGGTGGCGCTGCCTTAGTATCTGTAAGTGCACCAGTATCTGTGTCTGTGCGAGACCCATTTCGAGTTCAAGATTCTTTTGTGGCTGCTGCTGCCGAAGCTGCCTTTGGGGGGCTCTCTGTCTCTACTAGTTTTTGGTTTGAATTCCTTTCTATCTAAACAATAATAACAGTTTAGGAGTATATATATCTAAGTATCTTAAGCATTATCAACAGGTAAATAAATATCTTGAAGAAAATTTAATTTAAATAAAAATCTCAATTACTTAATTGAAGTTCCTTTAAATTACCTCAATTACTCAAGTGTAAGCTGCCCAAAACTAGGCCACATTTTTGTATTTACTGAATACCAGGTATCATATATCCCTAAAGTACTCAACTCTACCATTTCCACTTGTCTTGTCCTTGTTTTATATGTGCCACTAGATTTTCTTATTCTCCAGCTTTTCATATGCAAGGAAGACAGACAAGATAGTGAGTGCGCCGAGGAATACCCGAAAATGCAACTACTACTGTATGCATTGTGAGGATTTTCAATTTGAATTGCATTTGATGTTTGCAGCTTAGTTGGATTCGAAATGTGGTGAGGGAGAGAGGGGGAGGGTGGTCTCAGCCCCCCGACCATCCCCCCAACTGGTTCTAGTTGAAGAAAATCCAAAGCAAATGCTGCCATTCATGTCGTTCGCCTGTCCCCGTTCGCTATGTTTGAGATATTGCAATGAAAACTGCACACAGAAAGATGCTCATGCACTGAGATTAAAGGGGACTAATCAAAAGGATATTTAATAAAATATTTAGTAGAGATTTTATAAGCATTTCTATTAAAATTTTAAGTATGATTTAAAACAAAGAAGATCTATCAATAGATCTTTATGCGCTTATGATAAATTCTTAATACAAATAGTTGAATTTTTACTTTACAAAAAATATGGGATTTAATGTGGTGTTAAGACTTACAAAATATATTTTATATACTATATATTTAAAGCTTCCAATCTGAATATAAAAAAAAAAATTACTCTTATTTCTCTGTTCTAAACATTTTATATTTCTAAAAACTCCTTTTCCTGAGCTGATTTGCTCCTATTAAATTAAATCTCTGTGCTATAACTACAGTACCTTTTGTTATTTCATCACCAAATATTTATTTTTAAATTTCAATTTCCAACTTGTACCCTCTCTTCTTTTGTGCAGTGTAAGCTCCATATCTAAACAAAACCACACCAAACCGAAACAAACTGAACCATCTATCGCTGTCTTGGCTCTAGTTGAAGATGGTTCGCTGCATCGACTTGTGCCACATATTTTGATGGAATGCTGGTGGTCTTTTTTTTCCTCAACACCATTGAAAGTTTATTAAAGTTTTAAGCACACATCGCATTTGTTCTAGTTCTTTGACTTGTCCTGTCTTATCCCAAAAAGCCATCAAGTGATTTTTGGGGAGGGGTTCTTTGAAAATGTGTTGCTGAAAAGTTTGTTTTATTTCCTCCAGTCAAAAGTAAATGTTTTTAATTTATGATATAAATAACTTAACTTATATTTCAGACCTAAAAATTTCACATTTTACTTATGTCCCATTAAGTTGTATTTTTAATTTAAAGAGCGTTTAATTTGTATTACTTTCCAGGAATATTTATAGCTTACATGAAATTAGTTTTGAGTTCAGAAAACTCTTTAAAAAAAAGTTTTTCCTGGTCGTTAGTTCTTTTAAATCTTCTGACAGATTCTTACATGGTTTTATTTTATTTTATTTTATTGTATTTTATTTTTATGTTAATTCAAATTTTGATTGCCTAGCCATATTAATTATTATTTTTACACCCATCAGTGTCAGTTTTTTTAAATTAAGAAACTGTCTAGTATGTCTCGAAATCAGTGCCTTTTTCCCTGGGTGTCTAAACCCGTTTTCTTTATAGCGAGTACCCATGTAAATGTTTATTTATTTGCCAAGGGAAAGAAGGGCATAAACACTTTTCAAGGTCCGAGTTGCAGTCGCTGTGCTGGCCAGCAAAAAAGTGGGACAATTAAAACGTTGCAGAAATCATCATAAAGCGAAGATCAGGTTTTCATTTTGCCTTGGATATCGGTTACAGATCCGTCTTCATCTGGGTTTTATTCCCCCCGCCCAAGACTTGCTTTTAATTAAAATTGAGTTGGGGATGTATAAAAGAGAAGAGCGGTGGTCCTGGGCGAGTGTCAATTGGTTATCACTCATAATAAGTGATCATAAAGCTGGACAGATGTGTCTCAGAGCATTGAACCCAGTGGTTGTCACTCCACGCGGAATTCCAGCCTTTGATTCGGTTAGGTGTACTCGTTTTGTATCTGCCAGATGCATCTTGGATATTTTTAGCCAGCTCTGTGCGCATCCCCATCATCGTTGTTGCCGTCTCCACTCTCTTTTCTTTTATTTTATTTATTTTTTAACAGGCCCAAGGCGGATTTTACCTCATTTAAACTTGTTCCTCCTTCTCCATTGGCTTTTAGCTACTTCTCTTGCGGCTTTGCCCCCCTTCAAGCCGGCGCACTATGGCCGGAAAGATACAGATACGTTGCAAAAATCAACTTTTTGATGACAACGGATCGTAAAATTTGTTATTGCATTCGACAGGCAATAGTTCAAAAGGTTTGGATCCAAAAAATGATTCAAATCGGTTCAGTATCTTAAAAGTTACACATGTTCAAAGTTGAACCTTTTTTGGGTTGCAAAAAAAGAAGGTAGTTTTTTAGAAAATTACTGACTTTGCGGTTGATTTTTAGGTAAAATATGTCACCGACCGGCATGGTTTTGGTCTCTATCGAAAGGGTCATCAAATCTCGGTAAAACCCAGGTAGAATGAAATTATAATATTTTTTGCACGTGCAGGCATACCTGTTTTACCGAGGTACTAATTTTCACCTATTTTTCAACTTTGATGGAAAAACAAAAATCGAACTTACGCCGTCTTATGGGTTTGGCGTATGAGGTGTTGTTCTTGAATATGTTCTTTATCAAATTCAAAAAAGATTGGCTGCCACGAACTGCCACCCCGAATTTCCAAGGCAAAAGATACTTTCAACTCAGCGAAAAAAAGCGCGGTTTCGAGCAAATTTAGCTACAAGCGCAGTACGAAATTGTATGGCGGGCATTCATTTTTTCGTGTATTGGCGGCTTGTTTTTCGATTCCTGACTTTGTAAGGACTTTTAATGACTTGAAATGAATTTATAATGATTAAATATTCTTCAAAAATATTAAATGATGTAAAATTGAATGATTATTTTGAACAAAAAGTGCATAAATGACTGAAAGTTAATCAAAAATGAAGAAATTTGAATTATAAAAAAAATAATTTTTTTTATTCTTTAAAATATATGTTTATTTTATTTTTAAAACATTAAATATGAACCATATTAGCATTTTCAGAGAAAAAAAGTGAAATGTACATTTCGAATTTGGAAAAAAATTAAGAAAACTGCCTATAAAAACATTAATTTTCGAGTATAAAATCTACTATTTATCACACCATATAGTATGACCACTTAATCGAAAGGTACTTAAATTACCTTTCATATAAAAGAAAAATTATGAAAATATCTCAACTGGTTCACGAGTTATGATTTTTGCAACCCAAAAGTATCTAAACTGCCACTGTGCGGCGCTGACTTCTACGTCGTCTACGGCCTTAAATCGTAATGATAGGTGGTTCCAGTTGCGTGTTTACGACACCGGGGGGATACCCTAGCTAAGTGGGAATTTTCCAGATTTTTCTGTTGGGGTTTTTCCAGAATATTGTAGCAGGAATGGCCTCAAAATGACAAGGATTATTCTGAAGTTATTTCTTGCATTTGTTGGACTGTTAAAACATTTTAAATTATTATTTAAGATAACACTTTTCATTAATTTTTTTCCCCCCTTTCAGTATTTTTAAGCTAGTTATTTATAGATATATTTGTTATTTTTATGTACATACATTTAATGAAACACTATTAAATTTATATTTCCACCGAGAAACTCTATTTAATTTATTAGGTTTATTAAAAAGCAATTATAAAGCTATATTCGTGCCAGAAAAACATTGAACAAATAAAGTATATACCAAGAGGAATAACCAGTTAGGCTCATAGATTGAAAAGATATCAGGGGGAAATTTAATAATTGCCTGAACATTAAGTTGGGCATTTTAAAATGAGCAAATAAATTATTTTGTGGCACGCTTCAAAAGATTTGATAAATTATTTCTGGTAATAAAATTAAAAGAACTAAAAATATTTCTGTTATAACTACTCCCTTAAATTGCTAAACTAAGCAAATTTAGTTTTACTCAGGAACTTCTTTGTTTGATTTTTCATTGGATAAAACCATTTCCCGTCTGTGAATTTTTAACCACTTCCCCCCAAAGAGTATCTCTGCATCTCGTGGAGCCTTTCTTTCTGGTTTTTCCCCGCAATCTTCACCATCATCATCCACATCATCATCATCGTCATCATGCTGTAATTGTTAGACTGTAAAACTTTGGCTTTTGGTATGCGCACTTTCTCCTTAAATGCTATTTTTCGTTAACATTGTTTTCGCCGTCAGCCGACAAGTTCCCCCCAGTGCTTCTTTTTTTTCTTTTTTAGTGATTTTATTTTTCCATTTTTCTCTCCCAGATTAGCTGCAATTGCTGAGGTGATTCGGTGAAATAGGAGAGGGAAGTGGTTGGGTTTCGTGTACATATCTTTCAACATCTAATTTGTGGCTTTCCTCGACTCGGTTCCGTCTTCTTCTACGGTTACATTTCGCACTCCCTCGCATTTTTCCGTCGCTTTTCCTTGCTTGGCTCGTTGATTTTTTTGACATTTCTCGCGCAATCTGTAATTTCTTGTTTTGGGCACTGCGCAAAATTCCCATTGGTGTTTAATTGGCATTTTTTTAGTGTCGCAATTTTAATGATTTAATTTTCTTCAGCACTCAGAGTTGTGCAAATTGCTGTTGCCAGTGGAGTTGCCCCTCTTGTTGCAGGTTGCCGTTGCACCTTTGCCTGGGTGTGTTGACATGCGTCAAGCCACCGAAAAATCGGACAATGGCAGGGAAATGGAAATGCTAATGGTAATGGAAATGCGCCGATCCAGTTGGGGATTCGGTCTGAAATCCTATTGTGTTTGTGTTGGAAGTGTCTGGAAGCAATTGGCCGGGCTAACGACTTGGATTTTTGGGGCTCTCGAGCCTTCTGTGAGTGTGATTAGCAATTGGAGCAATTTGGCCAGAGGAACACCACCTCGTTTGATTTGGCCAAAGACTTGCTCTGGTTTTGTTTCCATTTTTTTTCTTTTTGTGATATGGAAATTCCAGTTCAGCTGGGGTATCTCCTAGAAAGGTGAAATTGTGGAGAGCGATTTGCATATCGAATGACTCCCAGGGGATCGACACGTTCATTAGGAGGCGATGCTGAAAACTTCATAGGATTTACATCACGCAATAGGGAAACTGAGAGTTGGTTGGGAAATTGCCTTCACTTGGGCGGTTTTAAAAGGTTTATTGGTGGAAAAAATTATTGTAAGAAATGCTTAAAGGGACTTTGAATAAATTTATTTTATTTTTCCTAATTGAGTTTTAGATTTTGGGTTTTGGAGACAAAAAAATGTTATGATTACTACTATTTATTAATTTCTGGGACAAATTTAACTCCAATTTAATTCTTGTAAATATAGAAACTTGTTCGGTTAACATATATTTATTAAAATAAACCTTATATATTTTTAAATCCATTAAATTCTCGATTATAAAATATTTTGAATAAAGTCTAGAAACTCTTTTAAAACACTTGCACTTATTTATTTAATTAATGAACAAAATGTATATAATTTTAAATCCTTAAAATTTATTACTAAGAACTACTTTTATTTCTCTAAAATTTAAAAACTTGCTTAGAATTTAAAATATACTATTAGGTCTCTAAAATGTAAAAACTCGTTAAGAATATCTTTATTTATTTATTAAGTTATTAAATAATGTATATTTTATTATTTATTTATTACGTTATTAGATAATGTATGTATATATTTTTAAATCCTTTAATATTCTTTTTTATAAAATACTTTAAGTTACCTTAAATGCATAAACTCATTCAGAAAATCTGTATATATTTAGGAATATTTATGGAATAACCATGTAAAAAAATTATAAACTTTTAATACCTGTAAAAAGCAATCCCCTTAATAAAATACTTTATTTCTCAACAAAAATATTATTTAAATTTCCCAACTTTTCCCATTTTATTTAAACTAAAGGACCAGCAAACCTGCCCTGCAATTAGTTTATAGGAAAAAAGGCACAAGTGCACCCCGGAAAAACACAAACAAACGAACACAAAACACGGGGATATCAGTAACCCAATTTAGCAGCAATTTTCGAACCCTTCAACAAAGTGAAGCGTGCTCCAATTTGTAATCGATTCGATTCCCTTCGAACCAATCTATCTACAGAGTTTCCATCAAAATATCACTGGCTCTCGACACACTACAGCCACTTGTGGCACAAACCGCAAAGTGCTCGGGGCGAGATAATCGAGGGGGAAAATAGTATGAGGAAAACTCCGGGGAAATCCGGGTGTGTCATGGGGCAGGGAGGAAAAAGGAAAAGGAGTGCTGTACCTAAGAAAAGACCTTGAAAAGCATGCAATTGCAGCTCACAACTTTCACCATTGTCGCCGCCATCAACATGTTGCGTTAATTTTTCATGTCACAGACAGACGCAAACGAAACGAAACGAGGTGAAATGAAGCCATGTTGCCCCAATCTGAGGCACTTGGGAAAAATGATAACAAAAATAATTAATAAACAAAAATTATTAAGACATATTTTGAAGTATTTTTCAGTATCATATTTCCGTTTCTTCATCAGTATTTTAGTTTATTTAGAGATCTTTATATTTTTGCTAGGCTGAATGTTTAATTCTCTTTTAAGAATTTAGAATATCAGTACTATTTTTTTACAACTTTAAGAAGTTATTTAATATTTCTTGCAGTGTACAGAAATTCCTACTGAAAAGGGGGATAAAACGAGCATAAGAGACAGGTAGATATTGAGATTGAGTGGAGTCTCTGCCGCCTGGCGGCATCATCATTACGGGGTCTTATCATCGCCGTCACGAAATGCAACCGCAAGGAAATCCTCTCCCTGCCCCACCACCTGCCTCCCTTCCCTTAGCCCACCCTACCCCTCTCCCCTTTTTACACTCCAAAATCCCTCCCCTTACCAACGTTTTCCCTCTCAACCCACTGAGATTGCGCCTTGCCACATGCAATTAATGTTTTGTTTTGTCTTTCACCAACAGGCTACACTGAGAAAAATATGTGCTTAACTCGAAAAAATTAATTTCAATCGTAAAATATTTATTTTTTAAGCCATTAAGTCACTAAAAAGTCCCCAAGAGAAATTATAATAGAGGTTGAAAATATTTAAAATACTTTAATAAGAAGATGCAAGCTACTTTAAGTATATATTTAATTTAAATATATATGTTTTAGCTATATAAATCGAAATATTTTAATTTTAATTATAACATTTAGATTTTATGAATTATTTTTACCTGAAAAATGTGGGATATGGAGTAAATGGTGTGTTTTTAAATAACCAAAAAGGAATTCTTGTAGAAGTTGAAATTATTTCACATAACATTAAATGTCCTTAAAAACATATTTAATAATCTTATTTTGACCATATTAATCGAAATGATTGCATTTTAATCATTAAAAATATTTCTAGGATTTTTTTTTTATCTTTAAACTATTACAAATATTTTAATTATTATTTTGAAAAAATACTCTAACAACGAATTCCATTAAAAAACTTAATTACTTCAAAAAGCTTTATAAAACGATTACATTTTTCTAAAAATATCAATGTAAATATTCTTAACGCAATATTAAAAGGGTAATTTTTATGGCCTAATCATTTTCTCTCAGTGAACGATCAGCCAATGGGTGCCATGTATGGAAAAGGGGGTCGCGTTCTAGCAGCATCTTCTTCACGGCAGCGGCATCCATCCATCCATCCATTCGTTTGCCGCTGTTGCATCTTGTAGGTTTGCACTTTATAGGTAGAAGTTGGTGACCCACACACAGATAGTATTCCCTGCATGTGTGTGTGTGTGTGTTTTGTGTGTGCATAAGGCAGCCACAGCAAATTGCATCTTTTTCTCGGCTTAGCTCACGTTTCTCGCTCGTTTCGCAAGCTATTGAAAAGTTTCCTTTGTCTCGCCCGCTCGCTCTCCCCTCCCCACCTTTGTCTCCGTCTGAAGTTGTCTACCGATCCACGTGTATATATGCCATATTATATATCTGCATCTCAATCCACTTCCTTGAAGTTTGAACTATTTTATTGATGGCTTTGGTGCATCTTTATACATGCATTCAATGGGAAAAGAATATGAAAAAGGGGATTTTTCACAACTTATTTTTAGGGAATTTGGGAAAACTTTTTTTTACTTTTGGATTTAAATTCAAGAAAATAGTTTTCTCTTTAAAAATGTCCAAACTTGGTAGATACAATTTATATTATTTTATTATTTCATTGAAATGATATTATAACTATGAAAAACCCCTATACTTTAACAAGCATCTTCTCATAAATTTTAAAGCACAAAATTCCAACTTACTTATTATATTTTTTTAATATTTTAAGGAACGCAATTGTTAGCTTCAATATTTTAGAATACTTTATTTCCTTAATTATTTAACGCACTTAATTATTTGTTCCTATAATATTTTTCCGTTACAAATATTTTTGAGAACCCACAAAAAAGCAAAGAGTTCTATTGTTGTACCTTAAACGTGTCTCCCTTTAACACTTTTTTATTTCCCATTTTCCTTTATTTTTGCTTGTTTTAATTTTTTCGTTTTTATTTTGCACCTTAGCTCTAGACTTTTATTTGTTTTATTTTTTGGGTACTTCTTTTTTGTCTACCGTCTGAGATTTATTTTTATGTTCAAATAAGTCTGGACTAGAGATTTATGAGATTGCCATAACCATTTTTTCCTTCGAAACATTTTTACATACATTTATCGATGTAAGGTGAGGGGAATGTGATTTTTATGACAAAATTTATTAAAAGTGAATTTTTATGGATTGCCGTTTTAGGAGAGGTGGGAATAATTGTCTTAATTTTATGGTAATCAAGTCAAGTTTTATTTCATTGCAAAATACACAGGATATACTCTCGACTATTGCCCAAAACTTTAAAAATTCCCACAGCAAGCCTGTTTTCCATCTTCTCCTCTTGACGTTTCTTTGATGTTTACTGTTCGATTGGATTGCAATTCAGAGTTCGGACATTAAAATTTATAGCCGCCAAGCTTTAAACATCTGATTGGCAAAAAAGGAAGCCAAGGCAAAAGACGGACAAATATTTAAATATATATATTTATTTATAAAATTGAAAAGGTCTTTGAAAATGTTTTAGAAACAAAATGAAAGGCTTACAAGTCTTTTGATTTAATTGTGACAATTTATAAAGTATTTAATTTACATTTTTGAAAACACCTAGTAAATCAAGGAATTAAACCACAGACTTATTTAACATTTACATATTTAGATTTATTAGCAAAGTTACTTTTTGTAGACTACTTTTGAATTAAACTTTGCAAAGCAGAGTTAAAAATTATTTGATATATAAATTATTCCCTGTAGTTTCCATTAATTTAAAAATACCAACAAATTCTTATAAATAAATATAATTAAAAGCATTTTACAAATTTCCTATAATTTCTATTAATTTTAATTTCTCAACAAACTTTACAAATATATATTATTAATCGCATTTATAAAACTCTTCAGCAATATTATAAATATAAGCTGTGTTATAGAATATTAAAACATCGTTGAAGACTCTTTTTATAAAAAATGTTCCCCATCATTTCTATCAAATTTGATTTCCCGAAAAAATATATAAAAATAAAATAAATATAAAATAAAAAATATTATTCCGTTTCATGACACCCATCTGGAACCAACTACTCCTCCAATATCTGCCACTAGTTTTTCACCAAAATAAATGGCAGACAACTAACATTTGGTATGCAGTCACAAAGTCATGTGAGGGGGACAAATATGGAAAATGAGAGAAAAAAAAGAGGAAACTGCATTGAAACTCATAAATCGAGTTTTTCCAATTTTATCCGACTCGCTCTTAAGCTCTCAACTTCCTCCCCCTTTTCCACTCGGTTCTGCTCCCATCGTCTTCTTTGCACTCGTCAAGGCGACGCGTTTTTCTTTTCCAAGCAGATTTTTCCTCATCGACTAATTTTTCTTTTCCATGCACACTAACACACACCAACATATACTTGTATTTTCCGAGACTTAATCATTATTTTTCCAGTGCTTTGCTTTCATTACTTGTTCACACACACTAGTGGCGTTTTTTGTAGGTTGTTTTTTTTTTAATATACCCTATTTGAGAGTATTATTATTTTTTATCTCTTCAAGTAAGTATATACATCTTCGAGCTTAAAAAATTTATGTTATAATGAAGGAATGACCTGAAAAAATTGAGACTTCAAATATCCTTAAAAGGTGTCCAAAAGTATGCAATGTTACATTAGGAATTTTGCTGCAATCTTTTAGGCGCATTTTAAATTGAAATCAACACCTTAAATATCTTTAATATTATTTTTTAATTAAGAAAAATATTTTAGGATGACCTAAAAAAGATAAAAAGATTTAATACAAAGCATTGCAAGAAGCCTCCGTTAAGCACATAAATCACTGTTATCCACTAAAAACGATTTTATGTACTTCTATCGTTTAAGAGTATTTGAGAGTATTAAAACTTCGTTTTGTCAAGCTTCTCTTTTTGTTCTTGTTTTTGCTTTTTTTTTAATGGGTGGCAGGGGAAAACTCTTCTTTTTCTTCCCACCTCTTTGGGGTTTTTCTTCCGCTTCTTCGTCTTTGCTTGTACTTGTCTTTTAGCACTCTTCTGTGTGCATTGATTTCTTTGTTTGCCAACAAAAACAACAACAACTGCAGCAATAACAAATGCATCTAAGTAAGTGTGCATCTGTATCCGTATCTGCCTGTGCGAGTGTGAAATGTATCTGAATCCGTAAGTTGACTTGTTGACTGCTCAGCTTGCTTGATACAAAATCAAGAACCACTAAAGTGGAATTACATACCTTAGACGCAGTTTTACAATATGACAGCTTCCTTGTCCTTGTATTTCTTTTAGATTTAATTTGATTTTCTTACACAAATCAGAAGAAACTCTCAGGAGAAGTTTATTATACTTAATAAAATGAATTCGTGCATAATTTTCTCAAATAAAATATTATATAATAATACTGATAGTATTAAATTAATGAAAATCGTTACTCAACTATCAAAAATAAACAGAGAAAACTATTCACTATTTTTAAACCTGGGTTCAATGTATTATTTTTGCTCTTATTATTATTTTAGATCTGTATTGCTAAGCTCTCTCTCTTCTTTTACTTATTTTACGTTCTCTTTCTCCTTCTCTTTCTCCTCTCCCTCTCTCTCTTTCCCACACTCTCCACTGATCAAGTGCTCAATTATTAGGACTTGTTGTACTTCTTGGCTTCCATTGACCATTCCGTGTTTCCGAAAATCGCATACCAATGCTTCCAGTGAAACCAATTCCAGTTTTCAATTGGAACAGCAAAACGAACAAAAAAGAAGTCTCTCTTGTATCTTATGCTCTCCGTCTCTCTTCCACTACTTTTCTCTCTGTCGCGAGTTCAGAAACCCATAAAGCAGCGCTGCCTACGTCTCTGCCAACGTCATCGCACTTGCCTTGCATTTGTATCTGTGTATCTGTGCGATCGCATTTCCAGTTAGAAGCTGCACAGAGCATATTTATACGAGAGTATAAGAGCGAGCGAAGAGCTGTATAAGAGCGCTGGCTTAGAAGAGAACGTTTGGGGGATGTTCGAATCGTTAAGCAATAATATTTATCAAATTCCCTACAAAGTGGAGGGTTCTTATGAAATTAAATTAAACACATAATAAAAATTGTAAATTAAAAAAAAAATAAATTTGTTAGTATTAAAAAAATGAACTATAAATACGATAAGATAGAAAACCTATCGATAAAATAAATAAATTACATACAACCCTGCCTATGCCGAAACATGAAAGCGGTGGCATCCGTTGACTTTTAAAAACTCAATGAAATTTTTAATTTTTAAGTTCAGTAATTAGACATTTATTTTCCGTGTAGAACGATGCTATAATCTTGATCCAACCAATGGACAGAGTTCCGTAATAAGTCCTTCCCCCAGCACGATATTTGACCTCCAGAAAATGTGTAATTTCACTTAAACTGCTTGGTTCGACAATAAAACCCGAACAGAAGTCGAAAGTGAATTTTAATTTCATTCCTTGTCTGCGTTAATGAATTACCCGAAAATTTGATGGCCCCTTAAAGTCGAGCTGGTCGCGAAACTGTCGTTACAAGTTGAAAAATCGTTCGCCATAAAGCCAAACCCTTTTTTTTGCCATTAAATTGAATTTCAAAAAAAAAAAGTGTAAATGTAAAGGTCTGTAAATGGGTATGTACTATAAGTAAATAAATTATTCCAGCTACCGCAATCAATTTGCGTGCTAATGAAAAGTCATTAAACGAAGTGCCGAAGCTGTTGGCGATTGCCATGGACCTTTGTCATAAATAAGAACGAAAAAAATAAGGGTAAACTCTGAAAAATCTCGGAAAACCCAGGCAGGCAGAAAAGCTGAACCAAAATAAAAAAAAAAAAACAGAAACTATAATAAACCAAAGGCGTGGGCTGAACTCCATTCCATTCAATGGGTCAAAAAGGCCAAGACCTTTGACGTTTCTCGGGCTTTGATTGCGGCCAGTATTATTCTTGGTGAGTTCAACTCTTGTCTGATCTCTCTGCCTTGACACATTTTCAAAACACACAACAAAATCAGAAATAAAACAACTAAAGGAGAAGCAGAAACCGCAATTGAAGAAACTGCACAAAAGGCTTGAAATTTGTCAGCACTTTGACATGTTAATTACATTTACGTTTGCCCATGATCATAATCAAGCCCATGATGATGGTGATGATGATGATAATGATGAGGTGACAGCCCGCATTGGAGTGGCAAAACAACAAGCCACAAAACCAGGCAATCCAACTAACTGACTGACAATCAATTTTTCTGCACACCCACAGATTGAGGCGGCTCGTGGCAAATTATATGCAGCCTCTGATTGTACTTGAAGCTCACTGCGGATGAACTTGTGGGTCCTCAGCTACTTAAAACAAATA
Organism: Drosophila nikananu; assembly: GCA_008042635.1. NCBI lineage: Eukaryota > Metazoa > Arthropoda > Insecta > Diptera > Drosophilidae > Drosophila > Drosophila nikananu. The sequence goes on from VNJV01002153.1 coordinate 184,519, forward strand.
ATACATTAAATTTTAGTATTATTTTTTCCTTTTTCCCAAAGAAATGCTTGAAGAAAATATTACTCATCGTTTACCTAAGATAAATTAAAATTTAACATCTAACAAAAAAGTCTTTAGAGTTAATTTTTTCGGTAATTAATTAAATGAATATTTAATATTAAAATTATTATAATAAATAAATATTTTTATGGCAATATTAAATATTAAAAATATAATAGTTACTTGGCAAAAAGAGATTCTTTTTTAAAAATATCAACAAGCATCTCTCATTCCCGGTTCAATCTTTAAAGTGCGTCAACTGTTTTCAGGCTGGCAAACTTCACCCAAGACTCGGTGACTGTTGAATTCTCTGGGTTGGCCACAAAATTAAAAAAAAATTTACAAAAAAAACCTCACAAACAAAAAAAAACCAAATCTTGATGGATGTTGTGCCGCTGAAAAGATGAAGAGAAACGTAAGAAACGCAGGAGTGTGTCACAGGCCCAGCGTTGTCATTTGATGTCATCGTATGATATGCAATTTAAGCAACAATTTATGATAGCTGCCTAAGCACGACAACAACGATGACAGGGCAACGTTGCCACAACTGCACAAATTCACTGAAATTCACTAAAAACTCAAGGAAAAACTCTGGGGGCTGTCATATGAAGAGGAGGCGGCGGCTGATTGAAAGAGATAACCCGTAAGATGCAAATCCGTACCGTTTTCTCTTTCCGCATTTTAATGCACTCAACGACGACCGCAGGGCAATTGTTGTTGTGACACAAAACGGAATCAAAAGTTGGCCAAGTGCACTAGAGGAATTATGATTTTATATGGTATTGATAGCAGTGGCTTTTTATTTCGAGAAAATTAAAGAAGAAAAACAATCATTATAACGAGCTCTCTCAGCTCTATTCTCTTAATAACCCTAGACTTAGATTTTTTTGTTACTTCATAAATCAATAAATAATATAAATAGACTTGCCTTCCTCTTAAGATATATATACATCATATCTCGTATATAATCCTGTCAACTTTTGAACATTCCCATAGCTATTTGTAACTCGCAGCATGCGAATGCGGGTATATATTAAACTAAATAAGTGTATGTCACGTACAGGACATGTCTTCGTCTTTGGATGCGTTTGGCTCCTTCGAAGCTCTCACATTTCTTCGCTCAGCTCTCCAAGGAAGGTCCTTGTCAGCTCGTTAACAGTCGAGGAGAAAGCGAGGACGATGGCATCCATACATGTCAATGCCAGATGCCATTTTGTGCCACTTATCAGCTTAGTGACAGCTTCAGAGATACTCTTGCGTCCGGCTTCTTGGACAAAAGGGTAAAGCAATGCATTTTCAGTAACTTAGAGCAATATAATAAGGTATTTTAAGATGATTAAATAATAAAAAGAAATTATTACATAAATGATATTTTAACATAAAAAATTACCCTTACAATTTCATGTTAGTTAAGGTTAAATAATAAATACAAGAAGTTTTTGTTATAAAATCTATATAAATACATTAATTAAGCAAAGTTTATCATTCAAATTTCTGATATGGGAAGCATTATTATAGAGTATCTTAATCTGCAGTATGTTTATATATAGAACCTGTCACTTGTCTACTTTAATAACCAAACTGCAGCATCTGTTCCCAAAACGATGATGTATTGCCCTCAATGAAATGTCAAACGCTGCGTTGCCTCTCAATTAGTTGCATTCACCAGGGTTTTTCCTTCTCCCATATATATATATAGTTGAATATACTATATATATATTCCCCATTTCCCAGATTAAGTTAAAGTCGACAAGGTGAAACTTTATTTTTAGCCCCAGCTCAACTTGAGAGCTGGCAAATTTTCTTTTATTGTCGTTGCCGAAATACCTTGAGCTGGAATGAGCTCCTCGAAAAACCCTTCCTCCAGAGTCATCAACTAGGCTGGTGGAAAAAAGTTTTATAACTTCTTAAGCACAGCGAGAAAATGAGAAAATTACTACAAATGAGAATTTTAGTTTAAATTACAAATAAAAGCTTTGAACTCTACAAACACAGAGACTTTTCTGAGCCCATAAGATCTTTTAGAAATTTCATCTTACGAAGATTAAAGCAAAACCTTTACTAATTTTCTTGATTTTCCTTTCTTCCTCTGTAGAGCAGCCGGCAAAGGTTTTTTTTTTTTTTTTACCACTCCAGGGACTTTTCCCTGTGCCCCTTTTCCAGTTTTTTCCCAGTGACCTGACCAAAAGCCTCTAGGAGGAAGCGCAGTGACAAGAGATTTAGTTGACTTTTGTTTTGCTACGGAAATGGCAAAATGGCATGACAAAACGAAGAATGCACAAGAGGTATGAGTGGGCGGTACTGGTGGGCGTTACTGGTGGGTGTTCAGGTGTGTGTTCAGGTGGGTGGCTTGGTGTGAAATGAAACGGACGTGCAGCACTGCATTGCCTTTTGTCTAGTGCAGTTTTCTGTAGCTTGTCCCTTGCAAATTGCATGCTGGCACGCCACGAGGATGACGACGACCATGTTGATGTGGAATCTTCGCCCCAACAAAGGCCACCCAGCCAGGAATCCACCTCGGGACTGAAGGACAGGCAAGGACTTGATGGAATTTAAGTCTAGGTGTTTTCTGTGGCGGTGGCTTATCCTCCGCTCAGCTGTATTAAAAATTTTCTTTTTTGACGTTAGACATATGCCGGAAAAAAGGACACAAAATGAATGTTAGGAAATCTTAAAGGTTACAGCAGAATTTGTAGTTACTTTTGGTTGGTATTTTAAGCTTGAATCAGAAATGAAAATAATGCTGAAGCGAGTCATTGTAATAAGGTTTCTAATTTTTTTAATGGGTAATTTTTTTTCTTCAGTGGTTTTTTTATCGTAACTTGGCTTAAACTCAACGGATTTCAGTCTGGTTTCGTGTTTTCTTCTTAGTTTTTAATGGAGAACTTTTCTGCATTCAAAACCCGATTTATAATTTTTGGCCAATTTTTTACAATTTTGACGATGTAACCCCTTAAATTTTATTTTAACTGGGTCCTTTTTTTGGCTCAAAAATCGCAGTGGTTTTTTGATCGTAACTTTGCCTAAACTCAACCGATTTCAGTATGGATTGGTTTTTTCTTCTTAGTTCTTAATGGAGAACTTTTCTGCATTCATAACCCAATTTATAAATTTTGGCCTATTTTTTACAATTTTGACGATGTAACCCCTTAAAATTTTTTTTTAACTCGGCCCTTTTTTGGCTCAAAAATCGCAGTGGTTTTTTGATCGTAACTTTGCCTAAACTCAACCGATTTCAGTCTGGTTTCGTGTTTTCTTCTTAGTTTTTAATGGAGAACTTTTCTGCATTCAAAACTCTATTTATAATTTTTGACAAATTTTTTACAATTTTGACGATGTAACCCCTTAAATTTTATTTTAACTGGGTCCTTTTTTTGGCTCAAAAATCGCAGTGGTTTTTTGATCGTAACTTTGCCTAAACTCAACCGATTTCAGTATGGATTGGTTTTTTCTTCTTAGTTCTTAATGGAGAACTTTTCTGCATTCAAAACTCGATTTATAATTTTTGACAAATTTTTTACAATTTTGACGATGTAACCCCTTAAAATTTTTTTTAACTGGGTCCTTTTTCGGGCTCAAAAATCGCAGTGGTTTTTTGATCGTAACTTTGCTTAAACTCAACCGATTTCAGTCTGGTTTCGTGTTTTCTTCTTAGTTTTTAATGGAGAACTTTTCTGCATTCAAAACTCTATTTATAATTTTTGACAAATTTTTTACAATTTTGACGATGTAACCCCTTAAATTTTATTTTAACTGGGTCCTTTTTTTGGCTCAAAAATCGCAGTGGTTTTTTGATTGTAACTTTGCCTAAACTCAACCGATTTCAGTATGGATTGGTTTTTTCTTCTTAGTTCTTAATGGAGAACTTTTCTGCATTCAAAACTCGATTTATAATTGATCGTAACTTTGCTTAAACTCAACGGATTTCAGTCTGGTTTCGTTTTTTCTTCTTAGTTTTTAATGGAGAACTTTTCTGCATTCAAAACTCGATTTATAATTTTTGGCCAATTTTTTACAATTTTGACGATGTAACCCCTTAAAATTTTTTTTTTAACTCGGCCCTTTTTTTGGCTCAAAAATTGCAGTGGTTTTTTGATCGTAACTTTGCCTAAACTCAACCGATTTCAGTATGGATTGGTTTTTTCTTCTTAGTTCTTAATGGAGAACTTTTCTGCATTCAAAACTCGATTTATAATTTTTGGCCAATTTTTTACAATTTTGACGATGTAACCCCTTAAATTTTATTTTAACTGGGTCCTTTTTTTGGCTCAAAAATCGCAGTGGTTTTTTGATCGTAACTTTGCCTAAACTCAACCGATTTCAGTATGGATTGGTTTTTTCTTCTTAGTTCTTAATGGAGAACTTTTCTGCATTCAAAACTCGATTTATAATTTTTGGCCAATTTTTTACAATTTTGACGATGTAACCCCTTAAA